>JAPYYQ010000166.1:0-120046 GCA_030522585.1 Anagyrus pseudococci | reverse complement strand
TCGTAAGTAAAGCATGGGCCGTGTAGTAAAGTATGGACCTTTCTATTTCTCTCGGGCCAGCTGACCACGTTCACTAGGAGACTAAAAGCTAGTGAAATCCCCTAAAGACTACCTTTTTGACAAAAGGTATAAATTTTACGGCAAGTTTGAAGCATCGACGTTCAAGCTGTGAAATCATTGTGAAAAAAAACATGAGAATACGGCAAAGTTTATATTTCAACTATTAAAAAAGATTGTATTGGATTATTTGAACTTGCGATTGGCTGCCGCAAGGCTGTCACCTTTAAAGCCCCAACCGCGTCATCTCTACGCGTGTCGATCTGCCTGCTTATTATTTTTTTATATATCGTTATAAAAATAATAACTTTTTATTTACGGACCTCGTCAGTTCGAGAGGGAGAGGGGGGGGGGGTCAGGGAATAGGTGAATCGATTAAGCGATAATCGTTAGTCTAGACATTCCCGATACATGCGATCATAAAAAATGAATTCAGCGTCAGCTGCTGCTGCTGTTGGTATTGCAGCCGTGAGCAATCGTAAAACAATTCGTTCGTTGGACTATGCAAATTAGTACATCCGAGCGCGCGTTGCTGTCATGAAAATTGCAATCGAGAAATGGAGAGAGAGAAAGGAACGCGCATTCCATTGCCACTCTGATGCATCGCACTTTCGTTTGGATTAAAACGGAATTATTAGCTACCAAGCCCTCTCTCTCACAACTTATTAAATATAAATAGAAACTTTAACAGCGTCGATAATTACTCAGAGCTCCCCTATATGCCTGGGGGGATTGGGTCTAATATTAAGTCGCGTTATTTAATTGTTAATTCAACCTTTAGCCGCGTGCTTTGCCTTTTATGCAATCCAACTGGCGTTTAAATAAAACTCGCCGACTTTTCATTCATAAGGTGTTTTTATTAAAAAATTTACAACACAGCGCACGTCAGACGGGGACGTAACGAACGAGCTGCGGTGAAACGGTACAAATATCATCTGCTCTTGGCGGATAATAAAGTTTGACAATAAGGAGATGATAAAATCCGTTCAAAAGGGCGAAGGAATGGTAAAGAGGCGCAGCGGCAAAGAAGAAAAGTAATTGAAAAACGGATAAGGGAATAAATAAAATTGTGTTATTGCGCCCCGCTGGAAGTTCCGAGGATGCTCCGACTCCTCCAGCCGAGCAGATTCTCTCCTTCCGCGGCAGAAAGCGAGAAAGCGAAGATCAGAGAGGAGTTTGGCTTGCATCGAGAAAAAGAGATAAAGAGACGGAGAGAGAGAGAGAGAAGGAGCGCGATTTCACCCTCCACAGAGTCGAAAGGGAAATAAATGAAGAAACGAAAGTCAAGGGGGGGGGGGAGCGAAAACAAATAAATAATGCACTCTCATCGGTCGGCATAGGCGCAGGTTGGCGAGCGGGCGCCTCGTGCTTTACATGCCGGAGCGGCGTGCGCGCGCGAGAGAAAGAGGAGGCTCGTCTCCTTGCGGGGAGTAGGCCGCGCTCGAGGTTGCTGCAAGCAAGAATGGACTATAAAAGCTCTCCTTGGGCCGGCGTCGGCGGCGGCGGCGGCGCCGCTACCACCGCCAGTCGACTCCCCCCGAAAAGTCCGGAGGCTCGATCGATAATTCATGGAGTTTCCGTGCATATAGTGGGGTGTGTGCTGCTGCGTGCCCCCGACCGAGTCTACGTGTACGCCGCGTATATACACGAGAGAGAGCCTTGATCGAATCCAGCAGCTCCCCCCCGCTGCGCTCTCGGCTATCTTTGGCAAGTTGCGTTTAATGCGCGCATTCCCGTTTATATTTTAGCGAGCTGCCGCTCTCTCTCTCTCTCTCTCTCTCTCTCTCTCTCTCTGCTGAGAAGGCTCAGCCTGCTTTTCCGACCGGTTTAAATTTTGCAGAGCGGCTAGAGGTACCAGCGAGCCTGCAAGACGCCTTGGGCTTTTGCCTTATGCCGTTGTTGCCCGGTGCGCGCGTGAGCTTTTGCAGGGGGGAAAAGAGAACGCGGCAATCGCTCGAATTATTTCTAGCCGCGCGCGCGCTCGCCCCCCGCGAAAATCGATATCCCCATAGTGTTGTGCGCGCTCCAGAAAAAAAGAGGGGGAGAGGCGAGGCGTTTTTTCAGCTGTCTCCGGAGGTGGTCTGCAGTACCGCGTTACTATTGTATACATAACGGGCGAAACCGAAGAAACGACAATGGGCCAGTAGCAGCGGCAGGCTCGATGTATTTTTAGCGGGAGATAGGCAAGTTCGCGCAGCGACTGACCTCCGGCGAAAAGCGCGCGCAGGGAATACAATATGCGCGAGCGCACGCGGGGGCGGGGGGGGGGCAGAGTTGTCTCTCGGGTAAGCCGAGCGTGCGAGCGAGAGAGAAGGAGCTCACGAAATACGAGCCGTCCTCGTTGTCGGCGTACTTCCTCGGAGAACTGGAAGAATAAAGAGCCCAGTTGGCGAAACTCCCTGCCTCCCTCTCTCTTCCTCTCCAAAGACGAATGCGCTCGAGGAGCACTCGCTGGCTGGGTTGAAATTTACGAGTCGCCGAAGACGGGCAGGGGGGGGGGGTAGAAGTTTCAGTGTATGGGCTCGAGGCCGTCGACCACCTCCTCGAGGTCCTCGTAGCGTCCGAGAGCCGAGAGGACGAGGATGATCTGGCTCTTGGCCCACTTCTGCATCAAGAGGTCCGTCGCGACTGCCGCGTAGCGCATCTCGCTCGTTAGGTACTTGAGGTGGCCGTGGTTGACTCCGTTCAGCACGACGACCATCTCCCTAAGCGCAGGTTACGGCTAAGGTCAATCGGCTAGCGTGCTCGAGGCAGCTCCACCTACCCGTTGTCCTCCCACTTCCACAGCTTCGACACCTTCGTCCGGTCCGCCTCGGTTTTGCTGTAGAGGTTCAGGAAGCTCCGCGCTACCTGTTACGACGACAATCGCAACATTGAGAAATCACTGAATCGCGAGCGATCCTGCTTGCCTACTCACCGAGGCCGTCAAGAATCCTTTGCTCGTGAAGTAGCTGCCGTTGACGATGCAGTAGATGACGTACTGCGAGCCGTACTCCGGCGACTCCGGCCGAGCCGCCGACGACGGCCGCTTGCAGTTTTTCAAATTCTTCAGCAACCTCTTCTCCTGCTCCTTGTACGGTTCTCTGCAAATCGGCATCGATTACGTTGGCGCGAATGATTCATCATTTTCCTCATCCAATGCATATTATCTGGCTAATAATGATAATACCGCTTACAGTGCGCCGTCCAATAACGCCGAGAGCTTGTGACAATCGCAAAAGCACTTGTAACCTCTGTTCTTCGCTTTACCGCTTCTCTTTTTCATCGGTCTTCTTCTCATATTTTTTTATGCTTTATATTTTGTGGATTACGCAGTTGCCATCTGGCGAATAAATTTTCGATTCTCTAAGGATCATGTTTTAGGCTTTTTTTGTTGTTATTGCTCCGCCTAAAAACTACATAATTTGATTTGTCGGACGATCTTAACCAAAAAGAAACGCGACGGGCACGCGTAGTTGGCGCTAGCTGTAAAAAACACAATCGGTCCCGAACAATATTTCTCTGTACACAAGTCAGTATGAACAGAACGTTCTAGCTAATCTCTCTCGTGCCGCAAGTAGACGATTAATTTTAAACGAATTCAAATCCTTACCTAATAATTTTCGAGCATTTCAATGTAAACACGCACTCCAACGATCTCTGCTACCGCTTTCAATCGGCAATTACGTTGAAAGTCGCTTCGTTTCCAAAAAGCCGGACAGCTCTGCGGAATAAAACAATGTTTTAAAGATTAAGAGAAGGAGAAGCATGAAATTCAAGTACCGCTCGGCATTTGTAATTATAATGAGATCGCGCGCAGTGGCCGGCCAGATAGTCTCTGCATCGAATATAACCCTCGAACGCGAAAAGCGAACGATCGAACGATTTTCGTACCGTTGGATAAGCCACGAAGACTCGCTATTTATTCCGCGAACCTCGAGAAGGGTAAACTTCTACGAAAAGTGGTGGCGGGGAGGTCCAACCGATTTCCGGCAAGTCACGTGTTGTGGAACAATTCGAAAAACTATCGTTCGATTCGCGGAGCCTCGATCGGCCCCCCCGTCCCCGCAGTCACTCGTCACATCCGCTCGGTTTAGTTCGTTACGGTGCGCCGAAGCTGCGAGTTACGCAAGCGTACGATCGGAGCCGCGCAGTAGGTATAGGATAACTTATATCGTGACACGGTAAAACGCAGTTTGATCCGAAGCAATTCGCGCCGCGCCCGGCGTTTTATTCATAAAGGATGAGCAAGGTCGCGACACGACGAAGCTGCTGGCCGTGATCGTCGGTCGGTAAAACTGAGCGTCCGTGCCAGCAGCTGCAGTCTCGCGGCTGCACTCCGGAAATATCGCACGCGCCCCTTTTGCGCGAGAGCGACTGAGTTTCGAGCGAGAAAGTCGGTTAGTCGGTCGCGCCCGGATACGTAGTTCCGCGAAAGTGGCATCGGCGGCGGTGGAGAGCAGGTAGCCCCCCGCTCTCTTCTCTCTTTACACTCACACACGCACACTTGAGCGGCGCGTTTATGAGACAGTGAAAGCTAAACATCAACAAGCGCGCCCGCGGCTGATCAACGATAACAACAACAACGCGTCAGCAAAGCGCGCAGCATCGCGAGAGCTCGACAATAATATGCTTGAGGCCTCAATGGCGAATCTTCCTCGCCTCTGTCCTCGGCTCCCGGCAAAGTCGCGCAAGCTTGAATAATCAACGCGAAGAGTCAAACGCAGCTCTCTCTCTCTCTCTCTGTCTCGGAATCAGTGCTGCGCTGCGTCGCAACAGACAGCCCCTTAGCTCTCTGTCTCACTCTTCTCTGTCACTCTCACTCTCGAATGCTACTGTGTGTTTTATAAAGAGCTAGTGTCGGCGCGCCGCTTATGCATATAGGTTAGGGCGGCCAGTTTCACTTCGGCACCGAGATTTCCCAGTCGCAAGCCACAGCCGCGATGACATGTGAACCGCGTATGCTCGGGAGAGCCGTTTCGACCCTGCGACCGAGATCCGGCAAGGCTTGAGCAGCAGAACGCACGACCTGGTGAGACGAACCCTGGATGCTCCTCCCGGGTGATTAGCCACGACCTCGACCGTTACGCCTCCAGCGCTCCTCAAGCTTTCAAACCTCCTGCCCTGCATCAGGGACAGCTAGGCCGATGGCTAGCTTCGAGACAACCTCGGCCCCCTCTTCGCCGGCTCCCCATCACCAGCCCAGCGAGCCGGCCTCTTGGAGGAACAACATTATCTCTCAGCTGCATGACAGAAATAAAAGCCAGACCCAATGCTTCTATGATCTGATTGCCTTGCGTAAGTTATTTATAGCTCTTTTGTTTGGTTTCATCAACTCCGAGTTAAGAGCAATTTTTAAACTGATTTACTTTTGAGCCTCTTGAGTTTTTGGGCAATGACAAAAGAGTGTTTCAATTCTCTCAATGAATATTGCAGAGTAGATTGATTATACCAGGAAATGTGAAATAATGGTTTATCTTTATTGCAGATAATCGCTTGTTTGATAATGCAAACACTTTGAGAGGAGAGAATCTGCAGCTGTCAATCGCAAATGAAAAACTAAGAACTGAGGCAACTAGTGGCATTCCTGGTTCTGCTACAAATGCTGCCCTTGAGGCCAAACTTCTGGCACAAGCAGATGAGTTGACAATGTTGCACAGGAGAAAAGGAGAGCATACACAACAAATTGTTGACCTAAACAATAAACTGCAAGAAGTAACAAAAGAATTGCAAGTTAAAGAAACTAGGTAAAATCATAGTTTCAATTGTTCATGCGCTCTAGTAGGAATCATTGATAAATTTATGTTCTTTTTTAAATTTTAGCTTGGCCAATTACATGGAGTCAAACAAAGGCTTGCAATCTGAAATTTCAAGATATGTTACCAAGGAGAAAGAATTGGAAAACATAAATCAAATGTTACGAGATGAACATCAAGCTCTTCAACTTGCATTTGCCTCTCTTGAAGATAAATTAAGAAGAGCTCAAGTAATTATTTTTTTTTATTTTGCTTTTTATTTAAATAATCATAATGCTTTACACACATAATTAATTTTCAGGAAGAAAATCGACAGTTGATAGATCGTTTGATAAAATATAAAGCAAAAGATGCTGAAAAAATGAATGAGGAAAATGATAATTTTTTAAAGTAAGTTTAAACATCTTGCACGTATGTTATATAGTCCATTAGATGTTTAGTTTGGTTTGTGTTTATATTAAAAAATTTTGCTACTACTTAAGCATCAAAAACATAGTAGAATTAAAATTAGAAAAGATATAGGGCAGTGTAACTAAATTTAGAAATAATTGAGCTGCCTTGCTTAATCTGTAGAGACTTTTAGTAGGGCATGGGTTACTGACTAACACAAAAATGAATTACAGGTAAAATCTTACATGTAAATAATAATAGCACTGAATGTAATATTGTTATAACAAATCAATTGCATGGATTCTTACTTTTTAACCTACTGTATAATATACGCAACTCTTAACTCTAAATTTTTACAGGATTTGCTTTTCTAATGTTTGCTTTGAAATAATATTCTTACACAATTCTTACTTTTATCATAACAAAACTTTTTGCTGCCTAGCACTTATTTAATACACTACTTTTATGAAATAATTTAATACATTCTTCTATTTAATCTTTTGTACATTGCACAATTTTACAAGCTGATTGTTATTTTGTCAAGCAATTGTGATCCTGTAATATCATAATCAATTCTAATGCCAGTGCAGAGTTCAACTAAATTTCTAAACACATTGTCCAGTTTCTGTAGTGCTTGTCACTTAGCGACTTCACTTTGCTTGACATTTTCGTTTCAGTGAGAGTTTTACCAGCCCGACAGCCTTTTTGATGCATACCATTTCAAAGTTTGGGTAAGTCTAAAAGAGCAAATGAAAATTGCTATTGAAAAACATTGTTACTCCTAACACCAAATCGCTTTTGGGCTGGTAGCAAACAAACATTCTGCTACACTAAGTAATAACTACATAAAATATATATTCTTACATAACTATGTAAGAAAATTTTACTCTTTATTACTCTTCTTTATAACAGTCAACTTTTTTAGATATTTATGTACATTGTAATTATTGTAAATATTTGAAATTAAGATTAGAGATATTTCACTGCAAATTTTTTTTTTTTTTATTGAAAATTGTAAACTTCTGGTTAGTTATGTGCATGAAAAATTTGTTATCTTATTTTTATATAGAATGCAGTGTAATTATTTTTATAAGATCAATTTAATAGTATTATACGCATGAAAGGTGTGAATAATGTAACGATAAAATTTTGCTTTTTTGCAGGAACCTCATTAATTATTTTTTTCGTGTAATTCTAGCGCGTTGTTTAAGACTACTATAAATAAGTTATCTATTTTTTTATTTTCAGAAAAAAACAAGCAAAAATGCAAAAGGAATTGGAAGAGGCAGCAAGAGATACAAGGCCTGCTAGTCCAGATCGAGTTAGCCTGAAGGAAGGAGCTCTCAATCTTCCTACGTCGGTTCCCACTAAAGTCGCCATTAAATTTGTACGTTAATGATCACATAAAAGACTTGTTATTTATATAATGTTCTTAAAGTTGTTTAAATCAAGTTGATTTGTAAAATAAAGTTAATGTTTGTATTAGAATTTGAATAATTGTATTCTGATTTTTTTCTAAAATAGAAAAACATTAAAAACTCATTAACTAAAGTAATATGATCAACTTGGTTTGAACAAAAACTTACATTATTCATTATACTAAAAAGTAAATTATATTTATCATTTCATATTTTATGTCTTAATCTAAATATTATAAAAAAGATATAAATTAAGGCACTATTATATATTTAGTAAGTTTATGATAATTATTTAAATTTATAGTATAGTTTATATCATTCACTGTTATTCTTTCAAAAAGTTGATTGTAATTTTATAAGAAAACTACGTTAAGTTGTGAATAGTTTAACATTTCATACAGTTGAAGTGAAAATCCACTGTATGCATTAGGATAGACAAGTTACGTGAATGAGTGGTTGTTGAAGCAAAAATTTGTAAATTACTAATATGATATGTTATGAGAAACACTTGAATAAAATTTTATTTTTCACAATAAAATTAAATTAAATTGTAGAATTAGAGTAGAATACATAGACTTTTCGTATATTCCTAAATATTCAAAACTCAAACACCTTTACTATCTTTTGCACACTCTAGTTAGGTCTCTTCTAAAGTACATTAAAAATTTTCCAATGTAAAACAGTGGTGTAAAATGAAATATGAGTTTTTAGTTCGTCGTTGCGCATCGGATTGTAAAGTATTAATTTTAGCTGAGCAGCTTACCCGAAGTTTTAATTTTTTATTGCCGATTAATCTAACTTTATAGCATTTTTAACTTTGAACGCCAAAAATTCGCTGTAAAATTGAATTCGCGAGTATTTGTTCGGGACAATAGAGAGCAATTGTTCTGTTTATTACGTCAGTTTTGAAACTAGCATCAGAGCAACGCATCTTCTCTCGGCAGTATTTCACGTAAACGTAGAGCTTGTCAGTCCGGTGAAATTCCAGCAGCAACGCACCAGGTGAAATAAAATCGCAATCGTGCTAATGCATTGCGCGCGGGAGGGGGGTAGATTCTCGTTTACCGAGTTTGGCGCGCGTCAATTCTTCGCTAGTCGGTGATTGCTCGTTCGAGGTTACGCGCCGACGAGGCTAACCCGATTTAATTAGCGAGCTTCCTGAGAGAAAGAGAGAGATAGAGAAATAGAACGTATAATGGTAATGGAGACATGATCCGTACGCTTTGCAGAATGCGCACGAGGGCGAGGTGAACGCTGTCCGATGGTCGCCCACCGAAAGGATCCTCGCCACCGGCGGTGCCGACCGGAAGGTCAAACTCTGGGACATAGGCAAAGGTGAGAACATAGTTCAGTTTATCCAAGCTCCCACTACCCCTGGCGTGACACTAACAGCATGCAGCCTAATCCAGAAGGAAGTTGTAAGTCAAGGGCTTGACTTGAGAGTACGGAGAGTGGCTAAGCCGCTGGAACGTCCACAGCCTGGGAGGGTTTAAGTCAGACGTCCGCTGCCTGAAATGCTCTACGAATTCAATGTCCGAAAGCCATGACTTGCAAGCTCGGTCTTTACAATCGCATGAATCTTCTTAGAAACTGCGCCGATATTGCAAAATTTTGCTTATTAACGAGTCAGTTTTTGCAAGCTTTGCTTGTTTTCGCTTGTGTGTTTTGTATATGAAAGGTTATAAAGAAAAATAAAGTTTGACGGGCCGTTCGATAAATCTAAGACGATCGTCCTGTTTACAAATTTTTCCCCGAGAAATTCAAAAGTTGAGCGAATATTGATATAGTCGCTCTTAAATAAAGCGCCAAAGAGTAATCTGCGGAAAAAGAATGAAAAATGTTTTGTGCCGTGTCTTTCGTTTATTTTTTTTCAACATT
This sequence comes from Anagyrus pseudococci, assembly GCA_030522585.1. Lineage (NCBI taxonomy): Eukaryota > Metazoa > Arthropoda > Insecta > Hymenoptera > Encyrtidae > Anagyrus > Anagyrus pseudococci. The sequence goes on along the minus strand of JAPYYQ010000166.1, from coordinate 110,568 downwards.
AGCGCAGCGTGAGAAAGGAGCTGATAAAAAGAGCTTGCACGTCGTGGCTTTCACGAAAAGTTATATACGCGGCGGCGTCGGCAGCACCTATATTCCCGACAAAAGCCTGATATTGAAAACGATCAGAGCGTTGGCGCAGCTTAATCAAGTCTCAGCTTTGTCCCGCACAAAGGCCCATAATTATTTCTTGAAAAATTAACGCATCAAAAGATATTTCATTCAAGGGGCCTTCTCTCTCTCTCCCTCACTTCTCCACCTCCTCCTTCTCCTGCTCTTGGCTCTTTGTGCGTTTATTTTCCTCAAAATTGTAGCTCCTCGCCGAGGCGAAACAATACAAAGTTAAGAGCAAACAAAAGAGCCGCTTCTTCAATGCGGGGGAGCTTTTTTTTTATTCCACCGTCGCGGCCATCGTCGTCGTCGCGAAAGTGTGCACGGCGGCGGCGGCCTCATTACGTTAAAAAAGAAAACGGAACGGGGGGACCCAGATTCGGGCCGGCGCGCTCGCAAAGTCGTGTAAGATCCACATTATATTTCGAGTGGCATACAGAGCAGAGAGCCGCACTACGGAACGACAATCCCCGCGACTGGCTTGCCGAGCTTTCCGCGAATCCTCTTATAGCCGCGGCAGCCCCCCACCCCTTCTCGAGTCACTCGTCTTATTTCGCGCGAAAATGTCTCGGCTCCAGTGCATTAACTCGGCGTCTCGTTATTTTCGTAATTTACAGTGTGAAATTGCTTAAATTACAAATATACGCGACTGTACTCGGCTGCCGGGGGAACAGGCACTCTCGGCTCTCTACAGATTTCTTCCTCTTCACCTTCGTTTTGCCTTTATATACTTTTCAATCTTTTCTTCGCGCTTCTCTCATCAGCGCCGCTGCGAGTTCATTTATGCGACCGTCATTCGCGAGACAATTGATAGAAGCCGGCGAGAAAAGCTCCGAGAGCTGCGGTTTTCTTTCGAGTGCGCGCGGACCAAGTGGAACGGAGGGAGGACGTTGTGCGCTTTCACACCGCGGATTAACAATGAGGCCTTTCGAATTTCGCTTATTTTCCCTTCTTATTCTAAAGATGCAGTCAAAATTGCAGATCCCCCCCCCCCAACACGGTCTACCGGTATTGAGCTCGCGCGACTTTGTTTCTGTTTTTATTAGCGCCAGATATGTACGAGTCTCTCGCAACATATGGAGTCTCGCGGTCGAACGTTTTATTTCAAATCAACAGGTTCGCGTTGTTGGTTAGCTGCGCTGATTTCCAAAATGTATATCCGCACTTGCCGTCTGTTGTGCCGATGTAATTGGAAATTTCGATGTCGAGCACGCGTATAAGCCAAGAGCGGGGCGGAGGAGGGGAACAGCAGCGGGCGGGAGGAGAGCAAGTGGAATTGGCGCGCCTATACACACGCGGCGGCCTGGAGAAATTCGATATGATTAAATTTATTCAATAATTCGGAGAACGCATTCAAATGGCTGTACAGGCTGATCGCATTAGCATCCCTTTTTTCTCATTATATTCGATCCACTTCGTTTTTATTTAATATATTGGATTTATTTTGGAGAAGCTGAATTATTCTGCCAGTATATGGATTATTCTATTTATTGGAAAAAAAAAAAAGATTGCGAAGGCTCACATGACCTTAGAATTTTCATTCGGTTTCTAATAAAATAATATTTATGGAAAATGTCTTAATACCAATTTTTATTTTTTTAATTTGACACATTGGTTGAGATTTTTTTTAAATGTTTTTTTCTACTAATTACAGGAGGTTACGAACCCAAAGGAATGCTCGTGGGCAGCAACGCCGGTATCATGTCTGTGGATTTCGATGCATCGGGGAATTTTGTATTGGCTGCATCCAACGACTTTGCCTGTCGCGTTTGGACTGCGTCGGATCTTCGATTAAGGGTAAGTCTTTTTTCTTGCCTGTTTAATTAAAATATTCTACATATCATTTTAAATATAAAAATAATTTAGATTTAAGATACCCTTTTTTTTATAAATTTTAATCGTAACAGTCGTTAGAGGCCGACACTTGATTCGAACTAACGACCTATGACTGAGGTAGGTAGGTAGGTAATAAGAAACGCAGCGTAGCAATAGTCAAAGCATGACCATGGCACAGTGGTGAGCCGAATGACATTATATCCGCTCGGGCATTGAAACTGGGCGCTTACAGTATAGCTCGTGAAAGAGAGCGACGAATCTGCAAAAATGTCGCTTGTTTTTGCGATTCAGCGGACGCGCGTCGGGCGTGCCGATGCCCGGTGCTGCTCCTGAAAGCGGCATTCTGCCGCGCGACAAGCGCGATCGGCCCATCGAAGCCAAGCCCCGCGCGGCCCGAGGACAGCGCAAATGGCTCGTGAAGGGCCATTGAATAGCTAAAGCGAGAGGAAGAGCCGACCGGGGGCAGGCGTAAATAAGAGCCGCTTCTTACCTACGCTTGGATAAACAAAAATAAAACGTCCGAGGCGCGAGCTCCTACTTGACACGTCTTTGCTAGAATTTTAAATTCGACCGCTTTATTCGTGTAGCTTAGCCGTGCCTTCCCCTTTAGCGTAATGCTCGCTCTTAAAGCTAATGATGATTTCCGGTGTTGGCGTGATGCGCTAGTTTGCGAGCTCCTTGTGTTTCGCTTGCAAATCTCAGAGAAGACGTTCTTATTTAACGTGATTAACGTAGAGAAGAAGCTGGAGTTATAGGAAGTAGCTGATAATGCACGTTTTGCATGACGATCCAGATGCTTAAGTTTACTGCAAGTCTATTTTGACAGTCGAGCAAACGTCAGTGAACACACCGAGAAAGCTTCCAATTTCAAGGACGTAAGATCGTTAAAACTTTGCCCTCCTCAGTCGGCGAGAGACGACGGTGTTGTTTAAATATTTCAGCTGCTTCCGACGATTTTCCCCGTAAGTTTGCCATTCTCTTTTCCAGCTTACTCTTTACAAATGCCACGCTTATCAAGCTCCAGTTAATTTAGTTTACGCTCAACTTGAAGTTTAATATTACACGTCCCCTGCCCCTCCATCTGAAATAAACAATAATTTGAAGTTCCGGTCTCCATTTTCGAGACTGTTCATAATCGTTGTTTTTGCTCCCCCCCCACCCCCTCCACTTGTTATTTGTTTGAAAATACGAGCACGCTTTGGCTCATTGAATTTGAAAATGCTGTTTTCACAATTAAAGAGAAATTCAGGAAAACTCGGAGAGCTTGGGTAAACTGAGTTTTCGCTAGCCGTCGAGCTCGACAGCCTTTGACAATTGATTTCTAAGCTGCCTTTAATTATGAAGGCCCACCTTAATTTAACAAGGCTAAAGTTACTCTCTCTAAACTATAGCGCTGCTGGCGTAGTCCTTTGAACACACCACATTAATGAGAAATGTTTTTTTCCCATTCCGCAGTTGTTAACGAACAAAGTTCGCCTTTTCCTTACGTTTTTTTTTTCTGCTCGACTTGACTTTTGAAGTGCGCGAGCGAGAGACACAAAGGCCGCCGGAGCCGATAAATTCTAGCACTGTCGGCTTAATTTATTCCGATAAGATAAAAATAGACGAGAGCAAGAGAGAAAGATAATGCTTAAATACCAGAGAAAATAATAAAGAAAAAAGGTAATCAAAGTTTTGGAGATTAAGTTTACGTGTCATTTTCATTCTATTTTTGTTTACTTTTCAAATATTACGATTCGAGGGTATCTCGCGCTAACGTGTTATACATTTTCGTTTGAGAACAAAACGATGTGGCTCGTAAAGTCACAGGGAAAATAAACAAAGTGTCTTTAGCCTGTGATTTTATCGCCGCAGCGTTCGATTTGCTTAGCGTAAATATTTCTTTTCGCCCCCCCCCCCGTTCGGACATTTACTGCGACGGCGTCGTAAAAAGTCAGCTTGGCACTTTCGCTAAGCGGAGATTCTAAGGAAACGCAATTTCATTTCGAAGATTGGCGCGTAATGGCGCGTAAGGGCAAAGGATCGAAAGGCATCGGTGGCATTTACTGCTTGTCGAATTAAAAGCGCCGGAGGAAGGACCGCTCTCGTACCTTTACCTCCTCCCCCCATGTTGATCTTCGTCTATTGCGTTTCTCCAGTCACTTAGACGGTTATTTCAAAAGGACTTTGATCCTCGAGTGGCACTATTCAAAACGTAATTAAAAGTTACGGGATTACAGTTTCATTGATCGATTTAACGAGAGTTGACGTTTTATCGAGCTTGTTTGTTCCAATTCCGTGACGAGTGAATTTGTAAAAAGTTCGCGCTTGAAAATTGTTGTTCAATCAACGAATATTAATTATGTTAAACAAGCCACTCTGTACTCGATAGAACTGCTTTAATAAATTTAAAATAAAGAAATACATAATATTGAGCTTTAAAACTTTTGTCTTTCAACTGGCCGATAACAAAGGGTACAATAAACGGCCAAGTTATGTAATTCCAAGTGGTAAGGCAAGTATCATCGGCGGCTGTATCTCCAGGCTGGGATAAATTCGAAAAGCCGAATATGGCGTTCGTAAAATCTGGCATTATTTGGCCGGCGGCTTCATTGAGATTCCGTAGCGGCGGCAGTAACGAAAGCGAAAGCTCAGGAGACAAAAGAATACAAATTGGCCAAGGGAGGAGCACAAGTGGGTAAGGGTGGCTAGTACGTGTCTGTGTGTGGGTGTGTGTGTGTGGGGGGGGGGTCCAAAGCCCCAGCTCGTTGTTTTCGCGGCGCGCTCTATACCTACATACGCGTGCAGCACGTGCGATTAAGTCGAGAGAGAGAGAGAGAAAGCCCAGAGGGGCTCGCTCGACTTAACGGCCACTCCGTCTCCGCTGCCGGCCCGCGCCCATAGCTGCGCGACCTCGTTTGGCACCCCCGGCACGAGCCATCCGTTCGCGTAAAGGTCACGTTATCCGCATAAGCGCACCGCCTATAAAACTCGCCCTTCTCCTCCGCTCCCTGTTATACCTATCTCCGGCCCTCTCCTCTCTTCTGCCCTCCCCCTTTCTCTTCTCCAGCCATTTCTCTTTTCGGCTGCTAGTATAAATATCGTTCGAGCGCGGAGGAGTCCTAAATTTCATATTTCCTCGGTCGCGCGTGTCGCTTGTTTGTCGAGAGCGGCTTTATACTCTCCATACTTATTTCTCTCTCTTACTTTTTTCTCATCTAGTGACGCGAGAAACGACGCGTTAAACGAATATTGATGGTAATGGCCACCTGGCCAAAGAGCGATAATGGCCTCGATTCCCCGCTACAGCACTCCCACAGCCTCCCTCTCTCGCTCTTTCAACTCCCTTTTCCTTTCTCCTTTTCTCTCTAGCTCCTTGCAAAGCTTTCCTCATGGCCCTTACAACGACACTCGAGCTCTCTATTGATCTGCGCTTAATTTTCTCCTTGTTACTTGCTCGTGGGTTTTGCCGTTGTTGCTACTGCTATTGTTGCTATAGTTGATAAAACGAAAAAAAAGAGCAGGGGATAAACCACAGCTGGAAAAGATGCTTGGTAATCCGCTATACTAATGAGTCGCAACCGACTGTCTCGGACCGAGAGTAGGAGGAGAAGCAGAAGAAATCTGCATTTGCGTTTGTAAGAAGGGTCGGGCGGAATTAGATGGCAGAATAGGATTAGTCTCTCGGGAGAGAAATTTGCGGACACTCACGAAGAAACCTCGAATGTTAATGCGCTGGAAGAACTGCCGGCGAGAACAAGCGACTCTCTCTCTCCCCCTCGTACTAGTATATCTCATGACCGTGTGATCGATGACATTTACATAATTGTTCCGAGGGGACACTTTGTTAGTTAAATGAGGGAATAAAAAAAAAAGAACGGAAAATAAAAATATCTCGTTATTTACTTACAATGGTCGTTAAACCCATAAAAATTATCTCACCAGAATCAATCATTCCGATCCGTACATCGTTCGACTTTTTTTTATTCTACTCGTTTCTGGCTTATTTATGACAATGACTTGCCGTTATTTATTTGTCATTATTCGAATTTCAACTTTGCTGAATTATTGCATTGAAATATCTTAAAGTGTTTGAACTTTATAAGCATTGATATTTGAGATCACTATTTATTATATTTTAATTTACAAAACATTTTCTCTTAAAGAGCAAAAACAAACTTACATCCGATATTTGTTCTAATCTTTAATAGGATTTCAATACGTTTTACATTTCACGAGAAGAATGCATTTTTTATCAATCACTTTAATTAAATGAAAAAATCTGATCTAACTACTTTTTACAACTTACATTTTCTTATAAATGAAAAGCAATATTTAAACTTTGTTTTACGTGTAAAAATGTAAAGTTTAATTGTTTATTTTGAAAATCATTCGACGCAGGCGTAGTTTGTAAACTACAGGTGGTACTTGGACACAGATACTCCATTTGTATAACGTGTCGTACGGTGTTAATTCTTTGGCCGCAAGCCAAAAGAGCTACTAACAGCTAAATTGGTACAATTATATTTGCGCAAGCTTCTCTCGTTGAATGAAAAAGTGAACAACCTGTAGATAGTTGGCTGTAGAACAAATATTTTTCGTACCGACTAGTACGTATTATAGAGCTGCGGAAGACTAATTACTCGATAAAATGAATGTATGCTTTTGAACTGTTATTACCGAAGGGACGGAAAAAATTCGAAAGTAATCAAAGCAGATGGAGATTAGAAATACAAGAGATCGAAGCATAACTAGATATAGGGGCTTGGATTAGACCAACGGATAGCGAGTGCGTGTATGTGTGTGGGAGAGAGAGTTATATATCCTTGGAGTTTCATCATTTCAGCAAGCGAGCACCGGTAGCAAGTTTCCCCCGCAATTTTCGGCCGCGCATGAGCTTGAAAGCCCATCTCTCTCTCTCTCTCTCTCTCCCTCTCTCTCTTGTTCCTCAAACTGCAAACCCGCTGGCTCCTTCCAATTTGCGTTTGCATGCGTATGCACTTGCACTCGAAGCTTCGTCCATTATTTGCCTCTTGACTCCGGCGTGTATTTTCAAGTTGCCTGCCTACATTCCTCCTCGAATTGTTTTTCTTTCTTTTTTTTTTTGTCCGACAGCGATGCTCCTGCCAATTCTAGAATTTATTTTTCGAAAACAAAGACTTTGCATCGGAGCTTCATTTTTTTTTGCTCCTGCCTTCGCGTGCTGTGCGCTCTCGTGTGCTTTTGTCAATATTGACAGTCGCCCTGCTTTTGTCCCCCGCCCGCGTAAAACCAACTTTATTCTCGATAAAGCTCGACAAAAAAAATGCCCCATAATCGCTAAAGAGCAAACAATATTTCTCGCTTTACTGCCTCTCTACAGCCAAGTTTCACGCCATCCGGTCGCCTCTTCCCTGCGCGCGCGCTATCATTACAAGGTCGATTCCCGAGCCTCGAGATATTCGAAGTTGATGTCGTATAACGAAGAGAGGCTTTACGAGCTAAGGAAAGAAGCTCGTAAATCAGCGGAGTCACAAATAATACCAGGAAAAGAGAGAGAGAGAGAGAAAGAGGGGCGGGGGGAGCAAACATCGTCTACGTGACAAGCTTTTATTATGCCGCCCGGCTCTAAAAGCGCAACAGCTCGGGTTGGCTGGAAATCCGCGGCTTCCAGCAGCTGCGGAGCAGGCCGGAGAGCAGCGCGGGCTGATGTACGACTCTCGGTGCGAGGCCATGGCGTAGGCGGCGGTAGCACGCTGCTGCTGCTGTGGCGCAGCCCCCGTGGCACTGACATTTATGACGAAGTTGCTTGACAAATGAAACGTCACTGATAACTGTTGGCCCCCCGCCCTGCGCGCCACAAGTTAATGCGCCGGCGGTGCAGGTGCACAATAACCCGCCGCCCCGTCCCTCCCTCGCCTCTTCCCGTTGCCATTGTCGTCCGCCAGCGACTAAAGATTTGCGCCGCGCCAGTTTCACTTCTCCTCCTCCTTTTCTCCCAGCCCCAGCCAAATGCATTACGTGACATATTTCTACGAAATTTTTGCCTTTAATTCAGGCGCTCTCGTAATTCAGCCGAGGTCGCGCGTCGTGTGTGCGTACGACTGCAAGCTCGCTCTCGTGTTTTAGTTTTGCCAAAGACACACAATTGCTCGTATAACCTTGCTGTTGAAATTAAAACGCGAGCTCGCGCGTGCCTTGATGTAGTATTGATTAGACCGTACTGTTTTCTAATAGAATAGCGTCTACATATCACGCAGCTTTAATCTCAGAGCACACGCGTACGCACGGGTAGAGGCGGGCATGCGCGCACATTTATCAAATTACTCTAGATTCAAGCATCGCAGCCGTACAGGCTTTGCATTTTCCCGGGCAAGTAAAACGTCGGCGTTGAAATGCAGTTTGAAGTATCTTTCCCCCCCACGGTGAGGCGGCTGGGCGGGCGCATTAAGTTGGCCACGATGCAAATGCAACGCGAATGCCGATTAGCACGGGAGAGATTTTCAACATTCCAAGAGCCGGCACAATCTCTGGCAAGTCTCTTTGAAAATCGTTACGTCAGTTCTTTCTCTCTTGCCGTAGTTTTTCCCGAGGGGCGAAAATGGGGATGAGGGTGGTGGGAGGGCGAGAGTCTCACGATTCTTATGCGGCGGCGCAACGCGTCTTCAATTATAAAAGCACTTTATCTCGCGTCAAAGTCAGAGCAGCGGTATCCCCGATAGCGGCGGCGAGAAGTGAAAGGGCGACGAACCGAAAATTCTGATCCCGCGCTCGGGCAAACGTAAATTGAGCTGTCGCTTCGATGGATACTTTCAGCCTGAGGAGAAGGAGTTGCCCCCCCCCCCGCGCTACCGCTGCTCTGGTGCAGCTATACTCGCGGAAGGTTGCGGCGGTGCACGAGCTCGGGCGCAAGGGACGTCAGTGGCAGAAACCACGCTGGCGCCAGGGGCCGGTTTATTTATAACATCCAAGAGAGAAAGAGAAGGAGGAGGACCGAGACGGACCCTGGCGGCCGAACGGGAGCCAAAGCTCTCGCAGGCAGTCGGCCGTTTTTTCACCGGACGCAAGCGCAGCGCCTGCACGTAAGCGCAGGGATCGCCGGCCGGCGCTGGACTTGCAAGCCCCTCTATAAATAACCGCGGGCATGCCTGGCCATTAGAATAAAATCGACTGCTGGGCAGTATGAGCCGGCGACGTTGGCTGGTCGAGGGGGGATGCGATTGACGCCGCGCTGATTGGATAAGTTATCACCGCGCGTCGAGGCGCATTATGCAATCGGTCGGGGCTCTCTCCGCGAGCAGAGCTAGTCCCCTCTCTAAACGAACGTGTGTCTGTGTATGTGTGTGTGTGTGTGTTATGCTCGCCGTCTGCTGTAGGAGCGACTGCTGCTGCTGCTGCGGCTGGCATGTTATCCCAGGGCGTCGTTGTTTTAGAATAGCTGCATTTGGAATCCCATTATTGCGAGCTGGCGCGGCTGACGTCAGGCTCTCGCGATTCGCTCTCTCTCGCTCGTGTCGTTCTCTATTTTCGGTCGACGCCACGCGATAAAGAGAGAAAGAGCGCGGAGCCTCTCTTTCTCCCGCTCTGATGCTGCTAGTCGCGGCCTTTTTTACGCCGGCTCATCCTTCTCTTTTGCCTTCAGAGCTCGCTCCTCTTCTTATTATTGCTCCTTCTTTTTTTCCCCTCCCTTATCGTGATGCGCTACAAATTGGATTGTCAACGTGGCCGGATAAGCGCGCGCCGGCCGAACGGACAAATAAAAGCCCCGGCGGATAAGACGCGCCACGCCGCTCGCCTGTATATCGCCGCATTCGCGAGCTCAAAAGACGCGCCGTCCCCCTCTTGAAGCTTGGCTTTGCACGGATGTCTTTTTGTGACGTGACGCCACTGAATCGCTAATCCCGATGTTAATCAGAGCCGAGACTTTGATGTATCTCGCTAAATATTATTTCAGTTTGCGTCAGCAGAGTCCACTCGTCCCGGCCGACGCCCCTTGCTCTCTGTATGTCTCTCTCTCTCTCTCTCTCTCTCTCTCTCTCTCTCTCTCTCTCTCTCGTACTTTGAATTTTATTATCGCACTTTCAGCGCCCGTCAATTAGCCTTCCCCACGCAGCTCTCACAAACTCTCTCTCTCTCTTCCTCTTTGGCGTGTCTCTTCTCTTTTCAAGTTGTCACGATTACTTGTACTTTTGCATATATCGCCGCGTGAAAAATGAGCATACGTAAACAACAAGCAGCGAGCACTTGCCTTCATCAGCAGGCGCATTTACATTTTACGATGTATCCGCATACTCGTCTCCCCCCCTTTTTTTTCTTTTTCATCATTGTTGGATACGCGCCGGGCGCAATTGTTCGTTATATTTGCGGATTCTCCTCTGACAAAGAACTTTAATATGCTAATCGAATATAAATATTGCCGGCTGAAGTAGATTCGGCTTGAATTTGCATGTCAATAACGTAGCCGCTATCTAATCTTTTTATCAATGAAATAACGCGGCGTTTCTGATAATGTTTTTGCTACCTTTTTTTTTTTTGTTTTCTTCCAAACTGCATTAATTAGCTGGATAATTTATTGGCTTGTCTTAATCGATGCGAATCTAAACGTAAGCCGATTAATATAACAGATTTGTCAAGTCATCGAAATTAACTAGTTCAGAAACAATTAGACGAGTATTATTGTACAGCCTCGCGAAGTTATTGAATAAAAAGTATTTTATTTTAAATTCACGAAGAAATGAATGGAAATTTTGAATGCGGCATATTTTCGACCTCAATTAACTCTCCTACAGGGAAAATGCTGAATTGCGAGGACAAGTTCCTTTTTTCTGTACCCTCAAGCTACTTGCCTCAAGAAAGCTCGGCTGAATGTAATTCAAAAAGAAGCTACTGTCGCATTCAACACCTCGGATGAAATTTCGTTTAATAGAGTATTATATCAGCTGTAGTCGAATTAACGCCGGCGTTTCATCTCGCTTCTCTAAATTACGCAGATCGCCTCGCTCTTCTCTCTTGGCTCCTCTCAGACTTTCTCTGCGCCTCTTCTCCGCCTTTCGAGTAGGCCACCCCCGTCTTGGGATTAAGATGAGTGGCCCGCGATAAACGCGGCCAAAATGAATAACGTTCAGCTTAACGAGGCCGGGGCCTTTTCGTTCGCCAGAGTCAACTCTCGAGACCGCCACCACCCGCCTTCAGGAATTTTTCTATCGTATTAAAAAAAATTACATTTGTCCAGGATTTATAAGACGAGCGTGGCGAGAATTTCAACGAATTCAACATGCAGCCGAGAGCCTGAACAGAAGGAGCAGAGAAAAAGAAAAAAAGACGTACGACTGCTGTACAGTCGCTTGGACGTAAAAAAATTACGAGAGAGAGGGAGATATTAAAATTTTAACTGTGATTTTAAATTGTCGCGCGAAGCAAAAATGAGCCTCGCACAATTTAGTTTCGCCCGCGCGCGGCCCAAATGTGCCACTGTCTCTGGACTAACCTGCCTAATCAGAAAAGAGCTTTTATTTTTCACGTCGCAAGTCGCATTATGTCGAGCTTTAAAATGTTAATTATTTTCTACGATACATGGTCCATTTAATTTTTTATTCTACGCAATAGCTATGTAATTTTGAGTAAAGCATTGTATCAGGTTCAATCAGAATACAAAATATAAGACAGCAAAAGGGATAGCTGAAAGAGCCGCTTTGTTTTTCCATGCAGCTGGCCCTTATACACGCGTGCGCGTACATTGCCTCGGCTTATTACGCGCAAGCTTGTTTCGCGGGCAGTGACGCTGCAGGCCGCGCAGCGGGTGACTTTTGATTCGGCGAACGGCGCGCTACGTGCTGCTTATTTAGCAAAAGGTAAAAGTTTGCCTGTGAAAATTCGTAGGATTCCAAGGTAAATCCAACGGCTAGAGCGCTCGAGAGCGTGTGCGCCCCGTTTGTAGTGCGCACGTACGCCGAGCGCGCGTGTGCGTCTGGCATAAATCTGCGATTCAAGTCCCACTGTCCCCGCTTATCGCTTTTTCTCCCCCTCTTCCTTTTTCCTCTGTTGTCGAACAAATAGCCTGGCTCTTTTGCCTCTTTTTCGATTTACAAACTTTATCTCAGAACTCGCACTCGTAGTTTGGGAGGAAAAAAGCGAACTATCCGGCGGGTCCGGCTGGTAAATGGAACTTCGTCAGTTTCCCGCTCTCTCTCGCAGCCGGTCTCCAATGCACCAGGATAGAGAGATGAGGTGGAGGAGAGAGGCGGGGTGAGCTCGAGAGGATGGGAGATGGGCGCTTTTCAATGACCAGAAACCGCGTTTGCGCTAGGGCTTTTGTGCGCTTTCATCGCTTTATTTGTAACGCTACTCTGCGGCAGCGACACAGCCTGTTGTATTAAGCTTTTTTCTCTTTCCCGTTTTCTCTCTCCGGCTTTTTTCCCCCTTTTCCCTTCTTTTTTCGTTTTTTCTTTCCTTTTTTCCTTTTTTTTTTCTTTTTTTTTTTTTTTTTTTTTTTGTTATTTCGATTCCGATCTTTGTGTCCACGGCGCGGAAACTGAAATTCAGCGGAGGAATGATTTCACGTGGCGTGTATCGCAATGGAATGTTGCATTACAAAGGCAAACTCTAGACGAAGGACTTCCCGCGTATTTCCCACGTGTCATCAGTTATTTCCAATCGACGACACGTAAATTCCTCTATCCCATATCGTCGGGCTTTGCGGAGGCGCAGTTACGAGATACGTATAATTTTTCAGCTCGCGCCGATGCTCGTCGCTGCGGCGTATAGGCGAATGTGCTCATCTCCACCTATATCGAATCTTTTGAGCTGCCCTAATTTAAAAAATCAGCCAAGCATGAACTTTACGCTATTGATGAAAGTTGGAGAAAAACACGGGGAATGGAGGCGTCGGAAATACGACTGGACAATGAGAGACGCAGCGAGCTATCGTCGTGCCTCCATACATCCAACTCTTGTAAAAAATTTTAATATCGCTATCGCTATGAGGTTATTAAAAGCAATCCGAATTTTTTCGTCACTTAAAACGAAATAACAAAAATCGACATTATCCGTCTTTCTCTTTTTCTGCAATTTGTTCGATATAAAATTGTTTTTTAAAGTAAAGCAGACAACAAAAAGTATTTAGATTTTCATGAAAAAGAAGATGAAATCCACGGGTAGAACGTAAAATTAAATTAATCAAACAATACTGAAATAAAAAAGTTACCTCTCATCAATAGAATCGCAGGAGAGAAAAAGTTTCGTGAAAAGGCTACAGACAATCCGTCTGATTATTGTCGAGCATTCGTCACTATACAGCATCATAATTATGCGCTTGAAGAGCCATCAATTATCTGTATTCAAATAACGCCGAGACTGCGAGGACAAAGTTGGGGCTGATTCGAGCTCTACCGGTGAAATAAAAAAAATTGAAACGCGCAAAATTCCGCTTGTTTCGGAGCAAGTTGCACAGAGTCGTCGGGGCTACAGCGAGGGTTGGGGGGGGGGGGGATAGAACGGGCAATATCCAGCGGAGCAGCGGGCATACCGAGGTTGTGCGGGTTTGATGCGAGAGAGCCATGGCGCGCTCGATTGTTCATCCCTGAAGTCGGCTGGGACAATTTGCGCGAGCCGCGCATGCAAGTAAGTTGTAGTTTCGCCGCGCGCACCACCACGGGCATTCAGGCTGGCCCAAGCGCCCCCCCCCCCGCCCCTGGCCTATATGTTAATAAGCTCCTGGGCCGAGAGTGCGAGCACGCTAGGGAAGGTAGGTAGAGGTCGAGGTGTAGGGGGGCAATGAGTGAGGGATGCCCGGGAGCCCGGGGCACAAACTGCACCGGCGCGTCGGGCGGCCAAGCCAGCGGAGAGATGATGGCCGGGAAAAGGGTGGCGCGAGCGCGCGCACCCGCCGTGATTCCCTCGGCAGCTGCCACGCCAATCCCCGCGTCCCGTTATATGCCACTGTATTAACAGCATAATATGCTGCACAACTTTCTTCTCCTTCTCTCTCTCTAACCCTCTCCCCCGCCGCTACCGACCACGTCCCAGGACCACATTTGGTTAAGGCAGCCCTGGGCTACTGCTTGCCGCAGTAAGGCACGCCTGCGACGGTCTATACACGGCTCACCTTAGCCCTATGTCTTTGACTATCCTCCGTGTTTTTGCTTCGTACATTTCCTTTTTTAAAAATTTTAGCAATTTTTGTATTTTCTTGTGCAGATAATTTGTTCTTTTAATGATTTTAATAAATGACAATATTTATGTACTCACTTGAAAAAGTCTCCCTTGAGCCGTTTAGACTCACGTCCTTTAAATTCTGCCGTTAATTCGATAAACAAGGAAATATGCAACGCCGTTTACTCAATATCATAAAGTTCGAGGTGCTTAAGCGTATAATTAAGCGGGAGCATCTTGCTGCAGGGATAAATATTGCAAGAGAAAAATCATGGGCTTGAACATTAATTGGCCGATGGATGGACCGGGAGAGGGGGCAGGGCGGCGAAGAGCAGAAAGAGGGGGAAGGGGGCAAATTGAGTCGATAGGTTTAATCTGGGAGTCGCGGGTAAAAGCACGTCGAGTGCGTTTTAGTTTGAGCTTGCGCCGAGGCGTCAATATTTTACGAATTAATTTCCCAAGCGCTCATCCGGCTGGAGGCGCGCTCGAGCGATTCAACTCTCTCGCTTAGTCAAAGCACTCGCTCGAGGCATTAGCTGCTCGAGGCGGCAAAGTCCTGGGGCATGAGAGGCATGGACGCGTCGCTGAGCGATAAAGCCAGCCCGAGTTGGGCGGCATAGGGAGAGGGGGGGGCATCAGCGTACAGGCCAAGAGAGAAAAACGAGAGCGCGCACCGGGTTCCTTCGGCTAAGAGCGCAGCAGAGAGAGAGAGAGAGAGAGAGAGAGAGAGAGAGAGAGAGAGAGAGAGAGCGCCGCGCCCGGGTTCACTTCCGCCCCGACACGCCGACTAGGCGCGCGTACGAGCACAGCTTGCGCGTGGGATATTGATTTTGCGCGGAGCAGAGTGTCGCGTAAATATTCATGATAGCGTCGGAGGGATCAAGCGGCTCGCGCCAATACCTCCCCCCGCCCACCTTCCTCGGGCCTCGCGGCGGCGGCGATGCTGTCCTCTGAGCGCATCACACAAACAAGCAGCATAAACATCCGCTACTCTCTCTCGGCGAGAGCCCTCGAGAAGGCGCAAATAAGCATTTGGCTGGCGAAAAGATTAAGGCTGCCGCAGGCTGGGCGGCATATTTTTATCCCCCCGCGATTTATCGTCATCTATTAATCGCTGTTTACCTATTTATACATACACCACTTCTCGTGTCATATTTATTCTATCAGATTTATATTATCCATTTGTAACGTCGTTTTAATTATCTTTGATACCCGAGCACATAACAGGCCCGCGGTTCATTCATCGTTTAACATAACATGAATTTTAATGATTTGCTTTAATGAAACAATATCCTTGTTATTTACAATTTCGACCTTACGAAAACCGTACACCCAAAGCGCTTGTATCAAATATAAACACGGCGATGTGCTCGTTCAAAGTTTCAGTGCATAATTTAATTCCGACCCGTAATGTCCTTTATACAAATAATGTATTTAATCCAAAGTGCACATTGACATTCTGGAAAACCTTAAGAGTCGCGGGCATGCCGGAAAACTCGAGCTTTTCCAGGCTGAGGTCTCAATCGGCCGGTTTTATATCGGCAGCCGGAAAAAGGGGTAGGTTCGAGAGAGCGTCTGCAAATTTGCAACTGGAAATGGCGTTTTTCTACCGGGGCTCGGTGGATTTTTCCACTGGTCGCGGGAGTATAGTCCGCGAAGAATCCCAAGTGATGCTCGGGCTCGAGCTGTCGGGAACTTTACGATCGCGCGGGCCGGATTATTGCGAGTCTCTCGTTTCCGTGTGCTCGGGCGCATCCGCGTGTGCAGTGCTCGCAGCAGCCGAAAATTCCTCGGTCACAGGTGCCCGTTGGATTTTTAATACCTGCTGCTCCGCGCCAAATGTCGACTAGCCTCCCCCTCGGAATGACTCATCTGTGCCGGAGCATCGCGTGGAAATAGTCGTGGGACGGTTCTCGGTTCTCTAATTTTTTTTTTAATTTCTTTTTCGGCCCTGGTTGTCTGACTGTGTCTGTACATGTTCTACTTATATTCCAAAATTGTCAAATTTAATGTCGGATTTGCTTTTACAAAGTTGTAAAAGAATTATTTATATTAATAGCGGAATAGACTTTTTACGACCCTACATACGCGACTTATTTATTAAAAGTAGAATTTCTCGTTTATTTTTATTTCTCCAGAATAATTGTTTACCCGCGTCATTATGAAAGCAGTATGGTTCGAGCGCTCGAAAGACAAACAATCGCATTAGTCGATAGGAGGTGGTTTAGTTGCGTCATCGACATACATAATGGATCGCGCGGTACATTACACACTGTGCCGCTCTCGTCAAAGTTGCGAGCGGTAAATTTCTCTATTTACAATCCGTATTAGTGGATTAGCGAGTAGCGGGAGCAGCGGAAGCCGGAGCACCGATACCGCTGCTGCACCAGCAGTATTCCACGCAGCTATCTATCCAGCCTCTGGCCTCCTACTGCCGCTCCCTTTCTCTTTTTCCCGGGCCTTTTACGGCTCTATCGAGGGATGGCCTTACAGCATTCAGAGGGAAATTGATAGATTCAGGCTTTGCGCGCGCTCGCTTCTGAACAGCAATTTTCACGTGCAAGTACGTATTTCCATCGGAGACGTGCACGCGCGCGCAATCCCCGCCGCAAGCCTCCCGACGCGTTATTTCACCTCGCGTGTTACTCGATCCCCCCCTCTTCCTCCTCTTACCCCTGTCTCCTGCCCCCGTCCTTCTATCTTCTCACTCGGATGTTTTTTACTTGCTGTTTTATAGCTTCTACAGCATCAACAAAATCTATAACGGCAGCGCGCATACAAAAGTCACTCTGAATACGTGATTTACGCTGGGCATGAACGCCAATGACTTACGACATTGCGCTCCTACCACGTTTATCGAGACGCATATTTCTGCATTTACATTTTATTATCTAATAAAAATGCCTTTATTTATAAAAGTTATTAAAAGTTCGAGCAAATTGTAACGTGATTTTGTTTGCACGACGGCCTGACGTGTGTCATTAAAAATGAAAAGAAAAAATCTTTACTGCTTTGCCTTGTCGATTATTTTATCATCCGGTTTGTCGCGATGCGAATCCGCTATAAATTTGTTATAAAATCAAAATATCATCAGCCAAAGGGGAGGAAATAAATAATTCAAGCTCAGAGACGTCGAGCTCATTAACGATTCATTAAACTGAAGTGCGTCTCCCCCTAATACTCTCTCAGCTATTGGTACTTACCACATACACACACGCGCGCACGCACACACTCAGCTGGCCAAATCAACAACCTGTGGATATTTGGCATTCTGTTTTACTTAGTACCCCGGGACAGACAGCTAGAACAGTCGAAGAAGCATCAAGGAACGAATAAAATGAAAGCCCCTAACAGTAGGCGAAGCTGATGCATTTTTTTATCGACCAATCGCTCAGGGCTCATAAATGAACCGGCCCCGATAATCTGAATTATTTTATCCCAACCGCTCGCTCATCTCTTTTTCCATTTGCTCCCTCAATCTTCGTGATATGAAATTCGAAGCTCCATCGGATCAGTAAAAATCGAGCAAAGTTACGAAAATTGAATTCCTTAATCCCCTGCATATTTGCACTTGTTTCGTCCTCGCTCGCCTTGAATATTGCTAGATTATCATTGAATGCTTTAAATACACACTTGATTGGTTATCGTTTCTACCAAATTTTATATTTCATCTTTCCAAGTATACGGATTATCTAAACTAAATTTGTTTTTAAATTAAATAGTTTACGGGCATACGTTATTTCCATAATAACTTGAGATAAACAAAATACATTGTTAAATATTAAAAAAAATTATATTTTTAACGCAAGACTAATTTAAACTTTATTTATAGTTAAATTGTTTCGCTGATGAAAGTTTCATTTCACGTGTATCAAAACCATTCATATTTTCTTGCTATTACATTGCAATCTCTTTTCAACCCATCTCATTGATATATGACACAATAACTATCGACGCACACGTTTTAATGAAAATTTACATTTCTGCCTTTTACAATGGTATTCCGTGTATCAATTAAAAGCTGCATTATATTGCATGTCATTATGTTGAAGAATTATCTTCATAAAATGTTCATATAACCTACCAGTATATGTCATGTACAGTTGCGCGTTATTATGTAGCTTATTAGCAATTGCAACACGTAAAGCTCAAGGGTAAGGAATGCCAGGAATATGAGCGAATAAAAAAACAAATAAAAGAGACACTCGCGGAAAAAGGTGAAAAGGGCGTGTTGAGGAGTTAGAGGGAATTGGGGGACAGGAAGCGAAGGATAGGAGGAAACAGGTGAGGCGAGTCCATCCGGAACTCCGGGGAAGGGAAAATTTGCATTGGAGCCACGTAAAAGCGGGAAATCCTTTTGTATGATAATCCGAGGCGCACTAGCCGCTGGCGCGGCAAGCTAATCGATTCCCGCTCCGGTTTGTCAATGGAAAATGACGCGATATCTCTGCGCCTGCGCCTCCTCCTCCCCTATTCTCTTTCGTCTTCCTCGAGAAAGAGGAAAAACAAGAGCTGCAGCGGAAAAAGGGTGACGGCAATGGGGAGGGGATAGGGAAGGACGAGTTGAGAGAGGGCAGGAAAAGAGCGGGAGATAATAGAGGAGACGGCGAGCGCGAGGTGCATTCTTCAGTCGGCCCTCGGATTTTTTTCAGTTTGACGCTCCGAGAGTGTATATATCGAGCAGATATAAATTCCATTGTTTCACTCTCGAAGGTGGTCGATTTGCGCGGCACACGCGACTAGCCGCATTGAATTCAATACTGCTGCGCTTAAGCATTGTCATGGAATATTTACAGTAGCGAGACGTCATTGCGAAATTATATTTCTCCCGATAAATTTTCTCGACACGTGTCTTCTACATGCCTCCCTCCGCTAAACCCCCTACCTTTACAACCATCTGTTTGCTCAAATTAAGCTTAAAAAAGTCTTATCTAGGAATATTGAGTTTTCCGCTTTTCAGAAAACAATTCTCCATTTGTCCTTAGAATAGTCGACAATTCTATAAAATTTTTGACGTTTATTACTCTCTGTTCTGTTATCCAAGGTAATTGGCCTTTAAAAATGCTTACTTCTTGAGAATTGTTGTCTGCATAATAACGTTGTAAAAAATATTTTTTATTCGAATCAAGTAAAATGTTGGAAAATTAATTTCGCTCGTACCGAAAACTGCTAATTCATCTGTCAGTTGAAAGGTACCCTATTTATGGTTTTCTCAATATGGATCCGAGTTGAAAGTTTATTAGCTTTCCAGTGCGGTAAATTAAGAGGCGCACTCATTTTAAAGTATATTCCGTGTTTTGCTTCTCAAGATGCAAAGCAATTCATCTCGCAATGTCTAGTCGAAAGACGAGAGTGACGAAGATGAGGGCGACGTCCCTGGAGTAGTGGTTGTAGTTTGGTGCTTTCGAATCTGGCCAGAAGCTCGGCTTGCCCAACCAGACCTTCCGACTTGCAAAGTTTGAGGATGGATGGAGGAAAGGGGGCAACAGTGGATGAAATTAATTTTGGCCAATTCAATTACTGCCGTGCGACATCGCATTGTGCTTCATTCAATACTAGGAATAACAGGCTCCCTCAGTCCTTTCGGCTTGCCGAGATAAGAGCCGATGATTTGCTCTACGCGCTTTCCATATTTCTTTCCTTCTTTTTCCTTGTCAATTTTGAATTACAGCTGAAATATTCGAATGTTCTGTAAACTTTTCGAAAAACAAACTTAAAATAATATTTTTCTTGAATAAATAGAAAGAGCATGTCGTATTTACTAGAGCTCGAATATTTTTATACAATGAAAGTTTTTATTGTTTCCAATGATTTGAATAGTAATAAATATTGTTTTTACAATGTTAATTTTTTTTCTAGCAAAAATAAAATAAAATATCCTGCACGTAGAATTTACAAGTTCTCTTTTAAAATTCAGATTTCGAAAAATATTATTTGCTCCAAAGTTTACTTGTGTTTGTAATTTATACAGTATCTACGTCAACCCTGTCTTTTTAGACATTTTGTAATTGAAGACTTTTTCTCCGCTCTGCTTTACTTTTATTTCGTTTGCGCTTTCTTTCTCGTAAAAGAAAAATGAAATTAATTGTGATACATTTTTAAAACTGAAACGTACTCAACAATTTATTGGAATGAACATTTCCTTGGAAATGCTCAAAAGTTGTATTTTAACAATTTGAAAAAGGTGAAGATTTGTATAAAAATACATTGAAATGCAGTTTCTGCTATTTCATTTATTAAAAAAGAGAGCAATTCAAGATTATGTTTCTAAAAAAAATCTTGTGAATATTACACTTTTAGCTCGCTTGAAAATATACATTATTTTAATAAAATTTTAAACTGAAATAATTTACTAAAAATTTTATATTACGTTACCATCAACCGTAAAATAATATTTTAAACTTTCGTGTTACTGTAAAAATAATTGTATTTTACAAAAAAAGATTTAACGATAAAAAAAGCCGGTAGTATCCTGCAGTTTCCAAAACATTTGTCATATTGACATATTTAGACGTGTAAGGTACGAACATTTGTTGAGGTTGGAAATAAGTAAGAAGAGAGTCAAAGAAGTCACGGGGTGCTTACCCTATCGCGGCGAGTCGTTTTAGAAGTAAACTTTGAGCCGCGCAAAAATCTTACGGGCAAAGTTTATCATTTAGGACAAAGGTTGCGCGGCCGCAATGTCTTGACTTTCGAAAAGTTGGAGAGGGAGAAATTCATGTGCTGCCACCGTTCCCGGGACTCGCCGCCTCCTCACCCCACCCTAAGCTTGTCTCACTGCTGCCGAAGAAAAATGCTCCGCTTACTTTTTCCGTTTTCAACTTTGTTAAATTTAAACGTCCTCCATGAAGAAGACAAAAGTCGGTAAAAAAAAGAAAGATACAATTTCACTGTCGCCCAACACACCCGATGTTTTTGGCCTTTTAAATCCTCAATCTAGTTTACGACAGATGACATTTTTTTCTAATTATTCATTTGTTTCTAGATAACTATTATCCGTAAGTTAGATTAGACGTCGCTGTATTAATAACAGTTTAAATAACGAAAATTCAAGAGTTCTAGTCTGCTCCAACTAAGCGTAGAAGAGCAAATATTTCAATTTCTCGAAAGGAAATCATCTGGTATTTGTCGTTGAAATACAGGGGAACGTAGAAAGCGGAGAGCCACGAAGAAAAAAAAGATCGTCGAAAGCGCGAACGTCGAAGGATACTTTAACAACAGCACGGTAATTCGCGGCTGCGGTTTGGCCACACAACACGTTGTACAGTTGATAAAAAAAAGGGGGAGGGGTAGCGCGTGCTCTTTGTAGCGAGAGAGAGAGAGAGAGAGAGAGAGAGAGAGAGAGAAAGCAAGGTGGCAGCAAACCTCAGGGCTCTCCGCCGCCGCCGCCCGAGAAAACGCCCTTCTCCACCCTGAGTAAACTTTGACTCGGGCGTTTTACGGCTCGGCCGTAATCTCAAAAGGGCAAAGGCTGCACACGGCCCGTCCGCTTTAGCGTAAAGGCAAAACGCCGTGCTTGCTCCGTGCGCTTTCCTCTCGTCGACGCTTTGAGCTTCTGCGCCCCCGCACAAGTCGGCTCAAATAATACGAGCAGCCGCCGCGACAAACACGCCATCTTGTTTTTACCCTCCTCTCGCTCTCTCTTCAGCATTCGCTTGCTTGCTTGCCAGGCGCCCCGTGTATACGCGCGTGTGTCCGCTTGTTTTGCCTGCTCCTCCCTCGAATCTGTCTTCGAGCTCGAGCGCACGATTTTCCGAGCTGAATGTCTCCTCGTAGCGCCTAGAGGATTCTCCTCATAATTTATGACGCCTGTCGTCGAGTTTATTGCTCTATTTTTTATTTCATCCCCCGGCTGGTTAGCTATTGATAAAAACAGCTGCTCCCTGCAATTTGTCAGTTTTAATAATCCGTGAGCACACGGATTATTCGACTACCTTAGCTCCACCCCCACCTCCGCACCGATCCCGAGTTATAACGACGGGGTGGAGTTGAAAAAAAAAACAAAATTGGAGAGTGTCTCGTGTTCGCAAACATTGTATAAACTACACTTTTTCTGACGGATACCCTCAGTCGTTCTTCACGTCCGAATAAGTTTCAAAGTGACAAATACAAGTTTGTCCCGCGGCACGGCAGGAGCGAAGAAGGCAGACGGTAAAAGTTGCCTCTTGCCGTACCCCAATTCGAGACTCTCCGAGCCATTATATTAGGCAGTAATTTAAAGCTCGAGTTTGCTCGAGCAAACGAAAATTATATCGAGGCGTTTGAAATTTTGGGCAAGGTCATAGCTAAACTTTCGTCGCTCGCTTATCGATATCTTTATTGTGGCCAAGTCAAACAAGATAAGAGCAGCGCTAGCGGGAGTAGCAATGCAGCAGGGAAGAAAAGATCGGCGTGCCGTCCCAGTGCCCGAGCCCCGGGATCTACGGGCAGTGTTTGCCCGTAGATTGAAAGGCGCATCGAGCCGGCAGATCCGCTGCTGCTCGAGACTTCATTTAGTTCGACACCAAAACGAGAGACGAAGCGAAGAAGAGGAGACGAAGAAGCCGCCGCTTGCTTGCCGCCTCCCCGAGTCCCGCGCGAATTTCGTTATTTCGGGCACGTAACCATTTCCGGTTATTGTGCTGGCTGGGCAAAGTGCTTTAGCCGAGCGCCGCGAATTTTCTTCGCACGTTCTCCTATTTTGCCGGCTGGCCCTGATGAAAGGGCTTAAAAACACAGGGGGAAAAGTCCGAATCCGCTTCGCGGCAAACGGCGGAGGGCGAATAAACGGGCGGTCCGCTATCGCGGCTCGTTAACGCGGCCGATCGCCGGCAGGACTGTGCAGCAGAGAGCCACCGCGGCAGAAAGGATAAAGTGTTTTTGTTGCCGGGGCGCACAAATAGTCAACACGAGCGCGCGAGACGTGCCGCTAGCAGGAAGGGAGTGGCGGCGTCGACGGGGTGCAGCGGGCGTGTGCGCGAGTGGGCGTATATTAACGGGGGCCCCGGGGGCGTCGGATGCACGCGGGATGCGCCGGCCGCCGCCCAACGCCGAACGGCATTGTCGCCCCCGGCGCTCCGGGCTCTCCTCGTTCACGCACGTGTAGCGAGCGTAATCAAATTCGCGCGGGCGCCCATGACAAAGGTTCGCTCTCGGCGCCCCCGGCACCTCCCCCTTCCCTCCGCACCGAGAACGCGTGTGCCGGACAGCCGGTCAGCTGGGCCGCTGCTGTTGCTACTACTATTGCACTGCTGCCGCCACCACATGCCATGGCCCGCTGCTTCCTTTTACATTTCCACCGACGGCGATCTCTCATTTTCTCAACGCAGATATGTGGCGTGCTAACCCCCTTCTTCCCTCCCTGATTGCATTCTGCTAATAGCTTAGGCATCCTCGTTTTCGGATCCTCGGCCAACTATAGTTCCATCGCGGCTTTCGAAAACCTTGTCCTTTTTACGAACAGTTTCGTGATAGTTTTAATTGAATTATTAAAACCACTGTTTAATCAACACAATGGTGAAAAATATTAATTTGTAGGTATTTTAAGTGAGTCAATTAATTGCAGTTAAAAATTTTATTGAAAATCATTTTACGATTTTACGTCCGCAATACTGTGCACCTAAACCCATGCGCTTTACGAGACTATCATCTTGGCTGAATTAGAGCGTCAAGAAGAGGTCAGGTAGCTTTGCTAAAGATCCTCAGATTACGACGCGATGCGCCGTAAGATAACTGATATCTCGTGGATTCGGTCACCATTAAAGGTCGCCAAATTACATTTAGGACGATGAGATAATACTATATCTTAAGTAATTTTCTATTCCACGTAGATATTACATTTATTTCCATTCAATGATAATTTAATGAAAAAAAACTCAATGAAATCATATTTTTCGTTTATTATTCATTGCTTGAGTAGCAATAAAACTTTTAAAGTTGTGTAATTTACACTCAATAATTTAAAAAAGGAACGTGCCGTCTAGTCCCTTGCGTATAAATTTCTTTCTACAACTTTGAAAATCGATTTATTAAAGGTACTTCGAGAAGCATTGTTAAACTGAAATTGTACTTGGGGTAGGTTAAGTATAAGAAAGTACAAAGAAAAACGAAGTGGAAACTAGCTGATATCAGTCATTCTGGAAAATTTATAACTCTGCCTTAGTACCCCACATTCTCTTGCCATTCCTCAAATCAATTTATCCCATTTTATACAGAAACCCAAGTTTTCTTCATTTTCAAATCCTTAAAATTTTAACTGACATTAATAAAACGCGTAATTCGTATTTTTATAGCTGATGTAGTTATTATTAATATGTTTTTCTACCAAATTTTCAAACGAATCATCAAATTAAATAATGAATCTTGCGATGAACTAAAACATTGAATTAAAAATTTTGAAAATTGGTATTGATCCTCCCAGTGCTCGTTTAAAGTGCATAATCTTATTGTAAAAAATAAACCAGTGAAATGGTTGAAATTCGCTTTGCACAAATTCATATGCAAATAGATTTTAAGAGAGCTGCCCTCTGAAGCAATGACGTCGGAAGGACGAGGAGCTTTGGATGCTTTTTAGCCTCAAGAGGCATAACCAGAATTGGCAGTTGCTACGGAGCCGCGGACCGCTCTCGGATTACGGCGAGGCGAGTCGTAGGCGAATTCGATTTTCACGTTCTGTCATTTCAAAGTGGAAGTACCTTAGCGCTACCGCGAAATCCTCGTCTCGTCTCTTATTTCCTCGTTTTCGTCGTTATTCCACACCCTCTCTTCATTTCCCCATTCACTCGTTCCTCTTTTTCATTTTGTTCTCTTCCCTTTTTTTTCTTTCTTTTCACCTCAAACTCTATACCTATCTATCGTTACTTCGTCATTCTCATTTTATTCGCCTTTTTCATTTGCGATTTCGTTTAATCTAGTTCTTCTTGTTTAAATTGCTTTTTATCTCAGTCGCTTTGGTACCAGTTTTCACGTGGTCGCTAATAATTTTTTCCCACACAAAGGTAAATGGGTCCTAGATAGGCGTAATCGTTTGTCTTGGTATCGTTTATGGTGTACTTAGGAATTCTAGTCTTTCAGTACCTCTGATCCGGATTCAAATGCAAATGAGGCGGCAGAAATGAGGAAAATATTTAGTTGGTAACAAGATTCAAGCTAGATATACCCTTGTTTCACTTTTTGCCATTTAACTTTTTAGATAACTTTTTTCACTTGCTTATTTTAATAAGTTTCAAGTATATCGTAAACTTTGAATTTATTCAACTTTATCGCAAGCTAATAGATATAGTTTGCCTTTATGTACATGACTATATATCTATACACACACGTTTATTCAGGGCGTGTCCCATCCCGTGTGCATAATTTTCTTTTTTAGATTTTACGAGCTAACTCAACATTCATTATATTACTAAATTTTTAAATTATTATAAACGAGTAAGTTTGTTCAGTAATTATTTGGGTAACAAGTATTTTTAATCCTAGTCGTTAAAATAATCGTCTAAATTTGAATGCTCGTCGTAAAAAAAAGTTTACAAGCACGGGGACAGGGTTTCTATAAAATAAATTGAATGCTGAAGAAATTTGGTAAAAAAATAGTTGAAAAAGTTTTAACGACCTTGGCGATATTAATCCGCGGTAGGATTATTGGTTTAGTAGCAGCGGCAGAAAGCCATTGATAATTCAAGGGTTCACGGGAGGCCAAGTAAGCTAGGAGGAGAGGGTCGGGGCAACGGGACGGGGGGGGAGAGATAGGGAAGTTAGTTTGGCGCGTTCATTACCAGTGAAAGAAGATAATTTTTACTGGCAAAGTTTGCGCGCGTGGTCGTGTAAGCCCCGAGAGTCACAAGTGCACCTGCCTCCCAGCAGCAGCGGCAGCAGTGGCGGCGGCAGGAGCAGCAGCTCGACCTCGGCAATTACGCGGTAATATCGGCCCAATAACCCGCGAGCTCTCTTTATCCCCCGTCTATAGCGGCGTTTCACGAATCCAGGCCCGTTAATTAAACCTTGCCGATATCTTATTATCGGCGCGAGGAAGCAATAAACGAAGCATAGCAGCAGCGCCACAACAGCACTACAGTGTTTTGTTTCTGGCTGCCCGGGAAAATCTGCCCGTATACACGCGCGCGAGCGCTGGGGAAATAACGTTATCTGCCAAGGCAAACGTTTATCGATGACGAGGAGCGTCTGCGGCGGCGGCTGCAGGCTTATCGAGAGCGCGCTTACCGCAGCATCTTCCGAATAGCTCGCGGCGAGAGCTCGAATCCGCCTCTCCGAAATCGGAACTTTAGTTTCGCCGACGCGAACGGTTTATCAAATTTAACCCTTACCCCCGACGCTTTTACCCACCCCAAAAATCCACTTGGATCGATTTATTTGTTATAATACTTTATGATTCAATTTTTATATTCGTCATTTCCACCGCTGCGTGCTTTTAAACGAGTTTTCCAATTTGATCAATTCTTGTTCTCAGCTGCCAAAACAACCAGAATGATAAAGTTACAGGCTACTTTTTTTCCAATCTGACCAATGAGAATTTGAGACCGCTTGAATTCGCATTAAAATTAACGATGGATATTATTAGTAATTCGTATGCAGAACGAGGGTATACTTTGCTTCATGCAAAGGCACGCTCGTATTTACAGGTATAGAGAAGCGTAGCGGGAGAAGCAGAGAAAATCTGTCTTTGGTGAGATTCACGTAAGTGCGGGAGAGAACTCCTAATTGGCAATGCTAACGCGGCGAAGCTCCCGCTTGATGTCTCCGTCCTCGTCGTCTCGACGTCGTCGCGTTCCCTCGTAGCGCTCTCAGCCCCTGAGACGACGTCTGGGTCATTCCAGTTTCCGTACGGTGCTCTCTCCCTGTCCACGACTAAGTGGAATTTAATGCCGCGCCCTCGGTCCTTTCTTCGAGTGTTTGAATCTCTCTTCCTCGTTTCTCCCTCGCATCTCTCTCTCCAACCGCTTTCACACACGAGCGCAACACGCCAAGACGGTTTACCGCAGCCTCTAAGTACTGCGTTTGCTCCTCGGACCTAGATCCCCTGCACTTTAACAGTTATTAATTAGCCCCACATTAATATAAATGACCTTAAGCTTAAGGAGAATTAATGCTCGTTCCTCCATTCTTTTACCTCTCGAGCTTCTTTTTTTTTGGGGGGGGGGACTAGTGTGCTTTTTTTCGGCAAAAGGATTCCAAGCTTGCGCCGTTATGGTAACAGTCAACAAAGAATGGTTCTTTAAATTCAAAAAAATTAAATAAATTGCGCTCCCTCTCTTCGCTTTTGTTTTATCCTAATTATGCTGTTCCGCTGGCAAAAGAGTACATTTCAACGGTTATGGTGTCGGGTAAAACTTGAAGAAGAAAAAAATGTTTTTCAAAAATTCTTAAATTATCGTATACTTAGTGCGTAAATTGCACGTATCAGAATACGAGCATCGTACGCGAGGCTCTGATGGAGTTATACGAGACTTTATCGATGTATGTATAAAAGTGCTATGTTCTTGAGCATCGTATATCCTCGTGTTGGCCTCGACAGTGAGCTTGCACATATTTGTGCACCTGTGTTAGTTATCGCTCAGCCATCTTGGAAAGTTACTAAGACTTTATTCTTAAGTGATTTTTAAGCGCCTGAAGCATTTAGTACACACTTACCTCTGCTTATAATTGTGTAGGAAATTTCGTTAACTTATCTCGGTTATCGTGTGAAGACAGTTTCGGATGCTGTAATAACGCTAGAGATCGCGTGATAAAGCCGTCGCTGTACATAAATATTTGTTCAAATCTAGAATAGCGCAACGAGATCAATTTGTTAATGGAATAAAATTTTTGATTTTTAGTTTATTTTTACTCGAGCAATTTCAAAATTGCTTTATTCTTATTCACTTAGGAAATTTTCCCATTCGCAGGGCTGTGGTTAAGTCAATTTCGCGGCGAACCTTTGTCAGGGTCTTAAATATGTTTTGCGTAAGTTCATTCTCAGCTGGGTAAGAGCCATTACTCGTAATTATTCAAAATTATCTGGGATTTCAATGGTACTCTAAAATTTTGAGCGGTTAATAGTCTCGTCGGCAAGGTATACGCGCCGGCGCACGTGTATTTCGCGTAGCGGGGCACATTTGAACCACGCAGCGCCGCGCGGTGAATCTAATAATAGCCGCTAAAGGAAATTCAGCGCTATTCCCGCGCTGTACACCGCGCATTTTTCCTCCGAGTCCACCCACCCCACCATCCACCCCCGTAAGTATATCTTAAAGTTACTCGTTCCGTTGCAATGAAGGAGGAAGAGCGACGGCGCCGGAGAACTGAGGGAGCTAGGCAGAGCGGCAAAGCAGGAGCTAGCTCGGTGTAAAGCCAGCAAGCTCTTACGAGTTGCAATTTCAAATGGCAAAATGGGAAAAGTCTTTTTTACCGCGAGGAGATGGATCCGCTTAATAGATCGCGTCTCTTAACCCGAGGTTACCCATCCCTCTGGGCTCATCGCCTAAAACTGTATACACCCACACTCATCCGATCAATGTTAAAGATGCTCGTCGCTTCCAGGAATAAGAGTAAAAATACTTCGATGAAATCGGCTCTCGGCGTTCGCGGGTGCCCTTTAGCTTCGGAATTTCCCCAAGATATTCGATCGGCCGGTTGATATTGAAGGCTCGAAGCTCCGAGGCTTTCCCTGGCTAAGTTATGCATGAGGTGTCGCTCGCGCGATACATCCCCCCGTCGAAGTGCCGCCACCGCCGACGACGACGACGCCAGCGACGTTATGCCAAGTAGTAAGCGGCCCACTAAGTAGCTTGGAGTGTATTAATACAGGCGCGCGCGCGCGGTGAAAATGGAGAGGAAGACAGTCGTCCCGTCGATAGGGCTTCCAGCGCCTTTGGCGAAATGCTTCCTGCCGGGAGACGAGGCCGGCGCTCCAGACAATAAGCGATAGTTGAGCAGCTTTACACGAGCAGCCCAAGCAGCCTCTGGCAGGCAAGCTCGCTCTCGAGTGACAATCAGTACACTCTTTTGTTTTTTCTGTCTGGCCCCGAGATAGTGCAAGATGCTTATTATTACCTTTTCTTCTTGCAGATACGAAAAGATCATTATGTAAATTTTAGCGCTGGATAGCTTTTAAAGGCGCGAACTTAAAGAGCCTGTCTATACATAATCTATGCTGATGTAGTGATGATAAAAATATGTTGAGTGCCGCTACACGCTTATAAAGGAGCTCTTTACATTTTTACAACCTTTGGACAAGCTCTATCTTTTGCACGTTTTTCATTTTTTCACGCCAAACTGATTATTACTATGATTTACGCGGAAAATTTGTTTTTTTTTAACAAATATTTTTAAAAATGTAAACAATCGCGCGTGGTAAAAAATGCTTGTTTAAAAAAATGAAATAATTTTTTAAATCTTATCGGTAAAGAATTTCATTTATTTCCACGCTGATAATTTTATGTCGCCGATTAAAAAAGTTGTAGCCTCGTAATTAATAAGACATTTTTAGCCACTTGGTATAACCAGTAAACGAACATTCCGAGATAAAGTTCTTTTACCGAACGAGGATCTCCCTCTCAAAGTGTATCTTTTGTAGAGCTATATATCCTACAACAGTTTTATCGATCCTATAATTGGCCGGATTATCGTCTTTCCACCTAGCCCTTGTATTCTTGAAAGCTTTAGCGCTGCGCGAAACCACTTGAAGAAAATTAAATATACTTGATTAAAACGTTGATGCAATTTCGAATTTTCCACTTCTACTTAGGAAAAAAGCGCACTTTTAGAGATTAAAAATAAAATTAATGATTATCCCCGGGGATTTTTTTCTATAATGTTAATCCTATCGATTAAAAATAAATTGACAATTGGAAAAAAAACTTTAATTAAATTTTGTCATTCGTACTGGTTCGACAATTTTATCATCCACTTGAAAACAGTAATTTTTTTCCATCGAATTCGAACGTGTGTGTGTTTTTCCATCTGCTAACTTAAATTGAGAAAGAGAAAAAGGTGGCAAGTGTGGAGAAATTCGGGAGAAAGAAACAAAAGCGCTCTCGGGTCAACGTTCTAGACGTGCGAAAATCCAAGCGATCGACTGGAGATGAGGCGACAGACGAATCTGAAAGTAGCAAGACAGCCCGGCGCCGCGCACGGAATATAAGAATCGGACGGAAGTGGCCGAATGACGCTCGTCCGGCGTCGTCGCGGATTTGGTCGTGAGGGGGGGGGCATCTCCACCCGACTGACTCTCCTCCCTGGACGTTTCAATCGAAAGTCGTTTCTTCAAACTCGTCGGAGCGTGATTCTTTCTGCGATATCCGAGACTCTCTGCCGCGCTCTCTCCCTCGGACTTGCGCGCACATACTTGGCGCTGAGGAGAGCGGCTAAAGGGAGCGTCGCTTGCGTGCGACTGGCTCCTCCTCGTGCCGCTGTTTATCTCGCTCCGCCTGCCCCCTTCTCCCTCACCTGACCTTTCTTTGTCAGAGGCGAGAGACGAAGACGAAGCGCCGGGGCAAGATCAGACGTAGGGGGAGGGGGCGCAACGTCCGCGGGAGCTCGGAATTTCAAGCCGCGCCTCGGCCCCCCGTCCCCTCGTCCTTTCCTCACGCGCCGGCCCCCCGACAGTGTGTATATACGCGCGCGTATTGCTCGCAGAGATTGCACTTTACGAGACATCGACGAGCACGAAAGTTACAAGCGATTGTAAATCGCCCTTATGGACGACTGCATCTCGATTCTACGAAAATAGTTCGCTTTTTCAGGGCGTTTGCCATGCTCTCTCTCTCTCTCTCTCTCTCTCTCTCTCTCTCTTTCTCGAGAGAGAGAGAGAGAGAGAGAGAGAGAGAGAGAGAGAGCGGGAAAGAGAAAGAGAACTGACTACCCTGGCTCTCACTCTCTTTCACCTCCCTCCCCCTAGGTAACAGGGCTGCAAAATTTTTCAGACGAACTAGTTTGCCGGCTATGCTGAGTAGAGCAGGCGCGCGCGCAGGGAAGGCAAATTCCCGGGGCGCATTCCTTTCCCTCCGACGATTTTACTACGCTACCGCCGTGCCTCTAGTTCCACATTAATCGCGCGCCTTCCACCGCAAACCCTGATTTCGATTTTTCCCTCGCCTTTCAAGCGCTTTTTTACCCCTCTTTTTTCTTTTGTTTCCTTCCCCCCTCCCCTTCTTTTTTTTTCTTATCTCCACAGGAAAAGGCCTTTATTGAAAGGCGCAACTGTTTCTATCGTCTTTGATCAAGCAGCGGGAGTGCTTACACTTCAGATGGCGAAAAGATTGAAGGAAATATTTTTCAATGCTAACTACTTGTTTTGAAATGTTTGGCATTCTCTTACGCAATTTATTGTGTTTAGGAAAAAGAAATTGTTAAGAACATTTTCACGCTTACGTATTAGCTACCGTTTCTTTCGGTCCGCGTGATTTTAGAAGATATTTTTAAAATTTAAGTAATCCTCTATCTATTTGGCTTTCAAAACAGAGGTAGATCTGAAAATCTAATAACGATAAAGCACTTGTCCTTCCATAATTCAAATCAGATATTTTAAAATATTGTTCGTATCATTGTTTTACCATCTAGCCGGCAAAAAAGCTCGAAAGAGTAAATATTTACCGTACATCAAAAAATAAAATTAAGAACGTGAGGTGAATTCGGGCGATGGAAAAATACGCTCGGCCGTAATACTTTAATTTCGTGACTCTGGAGTTTTTTATCGGCCGAGCAAAGAGGGAGAAAAGCAGGATAAAACTCTTCGATTCGTACACTAAAAATGTAGGAGCGCTTGGCAGAACGTAAAATTTTTAAGATATTCGCCACTTTGCAGCGGCGGAGGCGGCCGTGGAAAATACACGAAATAAATCGCGAAATATAGCATACAGCCCGGGTGAGGAGTCGGAGTGCATCGAAGAGAGAATTTCGAGAGTAAGCGAGAAAGAGTGAGGGAGTGAGGGAGGGGAAGAGGAAAGAAGGGGTGCGGAAGGGGGTGAGAGGTTCGAACGGAAAGGACAGATGCGAAAGGCTCCATGGGATACGCGCGAGGATATTCTCCTCTCAAACGCTGCCGCCAATGCTGCTGCTTCTGCTGGTAGCTTGGCAAAGGAGGGAAAAGAAATTGAGAATTTCACGCTTCCGTTGACCATTTCAGAGAGGCTCCATCTCTCGCTCTCACTTTTCCTCTCGTTTTCCTTGTGTCCAGGCACATACGCGGACGATCGATCGCTGCTGCTGCTGCCATCCTCTCTAATGGTCAAGAGGCCGAAAGCGAGACGAGAGAGAAGATTCGACTTTTTGCTCATCTCTCGCTTACAGCGAAACCTCCCACTCCGACTGACTCGAAAGTCTTCTTTTTTTTCTGTTAACCTGCTAGAGCGTTGACGCCGCATATCAACAAAGACCTGATTAAATGGTTGCGTGAAAAAAAAGAGATTTACTTGAAACACAATGTTCGCACTTTATTCAAATCAGGCACACCAAATTCTAATGCGCGACAAAATATTTTAGTGATTTTATCGAAAAACGTCGAGTAAAAATATTGTTCGTATTCCGGCAAAAAGTTTACCCCAGAGCCACTTCTCTTTCTCTCGTTGCCCCGAGAGAAAATCTTTAATATTTTATTTCCTCCATGCTTGCTTTGGTCTTTACGACTACTTTTATTTGGTAGGTTTTGAGGTTAGCTTTCAGAGCGGCGGCGTTGGCGGCTCGTCCGAATTGGCTTCTACTTACCTCGGGAAGATGCCTTGCACTCGTTTTAATTTAACCGGCGCTACTGCCAACTCTCTTCTCTAACGACTCTCGGCTCTACTTGCCGCGGCTAAATAAGTTTTCGTACTTCGACCAAGAAACTTGAAACCTCGTCCGAACTCTTCTCAACTCGATCCATCGAGCCCTATAGTCCAAGACCGGTGATGCTACTGCAACTACAGCGCTTACCCCTGGCCTTTGCCTCTCTTTAACTGTCCCGGCGGTTAAAGTCTTGATGAGTTTTTCTTATACTAATACGCGATTGTTTTTCATTTATTGAATTTATAAAAATCAGTTTTTTTAGAGACTGGATCACTTAATGCTTACAAAAAAGAACCAAAAGGGTTTTAATTAGTTCAGCTCCGGAATTCAATTAGGTGCAGTTTACTATTGCAGAACGTTTGACATTCAATCTAATTTCGTTGTAATTTGTAAACTCAGACAGCTAATTAGCTCGTTGCAAATGTAACTCTATAGTATTATTTGTTCCTTTAGCCTCTTATATTAGTAATCGAAGTAAAAAAGCCGTAATGCAAGATCAAGTTTCTCGAGTCTGTGAGTCGAATCTGGGCATATACTCGAGCCTTTTATTGAAGTTATCGCACAAAGGGAGTATGGATGTAAAAAAAAGCGTAGCAAAAAGTAGCAGACTTTCTTCCTCTACCAAAAAAGAGAGAGAGAGAGAGAAAGGCAGAATAGAAGGCGATCGCCGGTAAAAAAGAAGTTGCGCTGGTGGGCGCGTAGCTCCGATCCACTAACGGCTGCGGTTCCAACGAATGTAGTTTTCATGGAAAAATATAGTTCATGAATACGTAGCCTCCACAACTCAGAGCCGCGCTCTCTCTTCCTCCGTAAGCGGAGCCAGAGAAATTCTCGCTGCTTCGAGCTGTATATATATGTGGCGCGTTACATTGAATTAGGTTCGGAGTTTGAATGGCTTCGCAGGCGGAGTACCTCTAGGGGTGCTTGGAGAGCCCCCCAGCCTCACAAGTGGGAGCAGGCCCTCACTTCCAAGATGTTGAATGATAAAAAGAGCCTGGAAAATATTTTTGGCCGCCCGGTAAAGGATGAGTGGAGCGAAGAGAGAGAAAAAGGGAGAGGGTGGTAGGGGAAGGGGCGAAGAAAGCCGGACCTCGCTGAAAACGCGAATTAAGTGTTCTTATGGAAATTCTCGAGTAATATCCGCGAGCTGAGCTGTCTGGGCTCTTTTACCTTTCCTCAAAACTCCGCCGGCGTTTTCTTACTTCGTCGTCTATTTCCCCCTGCTTGCCCCCCTTACTTGCTCGCGCCGCGTTTTTTTCTCCTGGCCTGCCGCATAATGAAAAAGAGCGCGAATAGAGAAACCAGACTCCGCGAGGAAAAGACTCGATTATATTTCCCCTCGGACCATCTACGCCGGCGAGATATGGGCTCGCTCTGGTAATTTTGACTAGGCTCGTTCGCACCAGCCGCGCGAATATGCATCTATATATACACATCTGTATATCAAGTCCGATTATTCTTCGTCGTCTTCTTCTTTCGGTCATCACTTAAAAACTTCCTTAAGATTAGTCCATTCGTTACGAGTCAGGCAGCGGTGGGAGCTGTACGAACCGTTGGACCATAAGTTTTTACGATTCTAATTTGATACTTTGAAAATATTGGACTAATAACTTTCCAATCGATATCTTTATTTTTCAAATAGTTATATAAACTGCGCACTAAAATAACTGATTTTAAGGAAAAATGTATGTTTTATAATAATACTTATTTGTGCTCGTTTACTTTTCTTTTATAGGTGAGTACATTGGATCTAAAACGCATAATGCAACAATAGTTAAATCGGAAATTGCACTTCTGTGAGTAAACTATGCATATCCTTTTATTATTACCGTCGTATTTTTTACGTATACTTCGTCATAAAGTTTATAATATAATGCTTGTTTTACAATGGAGAAAGGTAAGCTGTAAATACTTTATAGATGCACATTATTTAGTCGAAGTTATTTCTGGTATAATACCACTATATTAAACTAATTTGAATAATAAGTGGAAAATTAGTGCACTTTGCAATTTAATTAGACCTTAAATAACCACTTTAACCGAAATCTATAATTCATACGATCTATCCAAGTTGTTTGTTTAGATTAATGAGGCCGTATTCCACGTTTATTCGAACGTGAAATCAATTTAAACTATGATTTCCGAATATCAATGGATTCAAGCAAAATTTTATTGACTACAACTAATAGTCAAATTCTTTTTACAATCAAGTTTAAAAAGAAGTGTTTCCCGTTTCTATTTTTACGCCGAACACGAGACGCGAACAAATTTATTCTGCTGGCAGTTAAAAAATTATT
Organism: Anagyrus pseudococci; assembly: GCA_030522585.1. Lineage (NCBI taxonomy): Eukaryota > Metazoa > Arthropoda > Insecta > Hymenoptera > Encyrtidae > Anagyrus > Anagyrus pseudococci. The sequence goes on along the minus strand of JAPYYQ010000166.1, from coordinate 75,484 downwards.
GACGGACAACACAGTGCGAAAGTGTGTTACGGGGCTGCTATCACAGCTGGTCCCTCGCAGCGGATTTTCTAATAAAACATCGTATTAAATGTCAAGATCCCTATTCGGCTGTAATATGGAATATAGAGTCGGGAGTGAGGAGAGATGACACAAACGCTTGGTGCGGATGTGCAGTTCTTATGCAAACTGGCGGCGGTCCAAGTCTTCGTATTACGAGGTGTCAGAGCCGTGTCAAGACTCGCTCGCGCAGCCTCGACCCTCCACTCAATTCGCGTATTACTTCGTTCTGACCTGCTTCGTTTTCACCGTTGCTCCTTCTATCCCTATTCCGCTTCTCCTTCATATCTCCCTTTAACTCTTTATTGTCTGTTCGTTTATCCTACGGCCCTGTTCACCTGACTCCTTAAATTGTTTTTTAATGCACTTGAATAAACTGTGCTTTTACGATAGCCCACTAACGATCAAAAATGTGTATTAATTGTCAGTGGCATTTATTCATTGAGAAATTCACCGGAGTTTTCGGTACAGATGAATACAACGAAAAGGTCCTTAAAAATACCAGTTGGTATTAGCGGCAGGCAAGGCTGGAGCTTTTGTTACGGTACAATAAAATTTATAGCATATTCGCTGGTATCATTTCGCGTGGATTGAATTTGTTTTTGTTCGAAACATTGTAAAAGGTAAATAAAATCAGGTGAAATTGGTTGTTTATTGTACGGTCGTTTCTTTGAAACCATATCATTCGCTCTCTCTCTTTCTTCCCCGCTGTCTGTCTCTCTTTCTCCGTCTCTCGGCATTACCGTTAGTATAGCACGCGTTTAAACGCAGATGTTTCTATGACTGAGGGTTAAGTGTTTAATGGCTCGTCCAATATTACCACGACTCGAAAGGTTAATTTACTCCGCGTTTACTTTTATTAGTAGAAATAAAGAGATAAACTCTTATTAAGCATCGATGTTTTAAGCTGTACGCATTATTCTGGCCCGCGTATACGCAATGTCGTGATGCCACCGCCGCCGCGTGCGTGCTTTATTCCGCAAAAGCCGAACAAGTGTGGAATTTGATTTTTATCCGCGCGCAAAACTGATACTCTGCTTCGGTAGCGTCATAACGCACGCTCGATTAAAATTAATGTAAATATTTGAACAAACAGTCGCGCGCGCGTTCTACGGTGGATAGCACGTATTTTGCTTATTCATATTCGAGCAACGAGCACGTATATACATGTATATATATATATTTACCAGGTCGGAGTTAAATATTTAGTATAATTAATATTATTTGTGTTATTGACATTATGTGGACGCCGAGCGAAACAACGTAAAGCGGCCGAAGCGTCGAGTAATTCAAAATAGTGAGCGAGTTAGAGGAGAGTCGGAATATCGAAGGGGAGCAGGAGGAGGAGAAGGAGGAGGGGGTCGTTATAGGTTGTGAACTATTTAGCAAAGCAGTGTTAATCGAATCGACGTATTTTACGCGTAATCGGCAAACATTGCTCGGAGTGACGCTCGGGCATAGAGAGAGGGAAGGGGGAGGGGAGAAAGCGAGTTGTACGCGCAGGAATACAAGCAATAATTGCGGCTCGCTCTCGAGGCGCGCATTGGTCGGCATCGTAGTCCGCGGCTATGAATTTGGGACGCCCGGATATTAGTGCACATTATGCAAGGAGGAAGCGAGGGGGGCTGGGGCGGGGAGTGAGAGAGAGGGGGTAGAGGGGCTTCATAATCGATCGGGACTATGTGTGTTCCATCCCTCTGTCTCGCTCTCCGTTTTCGTCGTCGTGCCTCGATTTCAACGCTCCGCCGCGTTTTCGGCTGTGCGCGCAGTAGGCGCGCAAACGCGAAATGATTAGTCCCTCACAGGGAGGAGCAGGGGTCGGGAGAATTCGATGGGGAATTCGCGGCGATAGCTCTTGTGATGAGCACCCGAGCGTTCTCCCACCTCCCCCTCCCTCTCGACACTCTGCCCCCCCTCTCTCTCTCTCTCTCTACCACTCTCTTTTGAGCCAGAGACAAGGCATAATGGAGTGAGAGAGAGAGACGGAGGGGAGTGAGGGAGAGAGAGGAGATCGCTCTGCCGCCGCGACAAAGATAATCGCATTAATTAGCGAGATCTCTTCTGAACGATGTCCTCCCCTCTCTTCGCCGAGACCTCTAGCACAAACGCTAGGCGTGCAAGCGCGTACACATTCTTCACAATCGGCTCTTCTCGCTTAAGTGCTTTATTCTCATCTTCTCTCCTGCTGCTGCTCCCGCAATCTTCTTGATTCCCGTAGATCGGTTGATAACAAATTTAATTATTTACCCTGCTCAATTGGAATTCACGAAAATATTATGCTTTTGTTAAAGACGACGATATTTTTATTATTAATTTATTTGATAATCTTCGGGAATAAGTGATTCTTTAGAGCGAGATAATTACATGCTGAAAGTTTTAGCAGCGTAAGGAGTAAAAAGTGTTTCCACGACTATTTATCGTACGATTCGTAACGAGATTGTAAATAAATGCTAATTAAATCGAAAAGCTCGATTAAAACTTTGCACTTAAATAGCTCAGCGGGAAACGGGCAAGAAAAGAGAAACAAATTATTCACTTTACTTTCTTTCTTTAACAGCTTCTTTGAGTCATCGGCCAATCTTTTCGTTGTCTCCTCGGCGAGCCAACTGGTCTAATAAATATGCAAAATCGACAAATAAGTCAGCATGGAAAAGCTTTTTTGTACTTAATCAGTGCTTTAAAAACTGTCCTCCCCTCTCTCCGCCCTTCACTCCTCCTGCTCTATCGGCTTTTTCTTCTCTCGCACTATATTTACAAGATAATTTTACCCTGTCAACTTGCCACCTGAATTCATAAAACTTTTATTATATTTCCATTTTTCTTTTTTCCTCCTAACTTGTTTACAAGTCACTTTGACGCCTCCTACTACGAAGTTCGCATCATTGAAAAGTACAATGTTTGTTCGAATGCCATGAAAAAACGTTTTTTTTTTCTCTCGACCAATTTTGAAATATGATGTTTTTGTGGCCAAGGCCGTAATATATTGATCTAGTTTTTATTCAAAATTTTGAATATTATTTGTCGAAGCATTCATATTTATTATCAACTTGTTTGCAACGTATTTACTTTTTTCCAATAAATCTCACGGTTGGTCGACTTTTAATGCATTATACGGAAAATACGCGAGTTGATATTGAAATATATATTGCAACACTGCTTATGTTAACCTAAGCATGCCGCGGTCGTTATTAACAACTACACTCGAGGGAAAACGTATGAGACGGAATTAGCTGTTTGGGCAGGAGCACAATCCATACTTATGATTTGGCCGATACTAACTTCTAGGCTGGCTTAACTCTCGAAGCGCTTAAGCAAACTAAACTAGCAAGTCGCCTATCCAAGAGAAGAGGAACGAGCCGAAAAGGGAAGGGGGACAGAGGAAGCGAGGAGCATTAGCCGATTCTGCTTCGTGGAGGGGCTAGGGGTGGTGGGGAGAGGAAGAGCGGCCTTGGTATAACCACGTAGTTAGCCGAACTTTTTGGCCGTGATATTCTTCTTCGTTTGGTGCGTCGTGGAGGAGGAGCTGTTATCACCACTTGCCGGCTCAGCTCTATCCTCCTCCTTGTCCGCGCGCAAAGTCCCCCGTAAATTTTCCCCGCTGACTGACACCGGAAAGACCGAGCAGCAGTTTAGCGGTGGCGTAGTGGTGTGAGAAAGCTGTGGGCGGGAAAGAAGAGGAGAGTGTTGACAAAAAGGCGGAAGCTTGTTTACGCTAATCGCGCGCCATGAATCAGCGTCCGGAATTTTTTCCCTTTCGAATAAAAAAAAGCAATGCCCTTCGAGCGTCACTTTTTCGAGCGCCGATCATTATTCTCCATGGACTTGGGATGCCTTGTGCCTGCAATATTGGCCCGAGCTTTTGAGGATCGAAATAGCCCGGGCAGAAACGGTCTGGCCATTACTTGCGGCGAGCGCAGGCACGAACAGCACGCGCGTTAATGCGGGGAGGCAGGTGCGAAGGATAAAAAAGAAACGGGACGGGGGCCGACTTCGAAAAGTTGCGACTCGATAGCGCCATGTGGCCGGGACTAATGGCAAAGGGGGGAAGGGCACGTGTTGAGCGTTTAAAAAGCCGTTTAACCCGATTTTTATTCATGAAAATTGAATTATTTCGAGCAGCGTTAATTCTATTTATTCTTTTTTTCACCCCGCGAAATACCTTCGCCTTTTTTAAGGAAGATTTATTGGAGCTGTAAATTGCACGGCTCGCAAGTAGCAGGAACGTTATTTTTGAATAAATTACGAGGAAAATTAAAAAGTCGTTGCGCCCCCGAAATTTCGTAAATAAACAAATGTTTAATTTAAAAAACGACGCGATTAATTAAAGAAAGACAAAAAAAACAAATAATTTTCAATTTAACTTGCTGTAAATAAAGTTTCTCATATAATTTACGTTGGCAACAACAAGGGGGATAAGTTTGCAAACTTCTTGTAAACAAGTTATTCGATATTCATGTTTATATTACATTATATCGAATATGTGAGGAAGTTTATTTTGGCCAGCGTTAAAATTATACAATAAAGTTTACGATTATTGCAGTAAATAACTTCTTTTTTATTACGAAACGCAAGTCACAATTAAAGCAGTCAGAATCGCAGTCAAAATATCAGCCGAAATATAGGGTCGCATTAAAAGAAAGTAGAGCCGGCGCGTAAAGAAAACAATTTTTTTTTTGTGTCCTCGTGGTGGTGCAGCCAAATTCATAGCGGTGGCTTTTTTGCCGGCGTTAAAATAAATTTTCCCAACGAAAATTCTCGAGTCTCTGGCTTTTTTATCTTCGCGCGCCAGTCTAAAAAGAGCTGTACTCTCCGACTGAGTATCCCAGAGAGAGCACTTACAGGGAGCAAGGGAGAAAGAGAGAGCTCTCGCACGAGCCAGTTGACAAAATGCTGCAGGAATTTAACTTCCATTGACGTAGAGGGCCAGTAGGGGCTGCTCTGCTTCGCCCTATAACTGGCCAGTAGCAGTAGTGGTAGTAGTAGCAGAAGCGGCGCGACGGAAGTTCGACAATCGACGACAAAGAGGTCGGTCCACGTTATTTATTTCGCTAAGTGCTCTCGATCGTTCGTTGCTTGGCAGCCCCTCCTGCCCCCCGTTCTTTCCCTTGTCCCCTCCTTCGGCATCCAAGCCTCCGGGCTTTGCTCGTCCTTTTTCTCTTCGCGCCAGCACCTCGGGATTTATGGTCGCGGACCAGGGCTAACTTTGTTGCAGGCTCTCGCTCTATACGAGCCCGGCTGGAAAATGGCGAGCCCGGCCTGGTGGTATAAAGGCAGATCGGCTCGTGTGTTTTCATTACTCCCACCAGCACCTCCGGCGGATTTTTCTCCCTCTATGTACGGCCCACGCGAGCTCGCCGCCGCTAACGAGAGCCCGAGCCAATCTGATTAGCCCCGGCGCGCAGCCTGCTCTTTTCTATCAGTCATTGCCAGCCGCTGGCGGTAAGCCGAGTAGCCAGGCGAAGCGTCAGGGAAAATGACGGGCCGAGCAATAGCGGTCCACTCGGGCACTCGGGACCTGACTTTGATCGGCCAGCAGCTCTCATCAGGGGTGTGAAAGAAAGAGAGAGAGAGAGAGCACCCGCTGGGCTCGTATTAACCGCAAGCGAGATCGGGCGCGCACGCTGTTCGTTAATGAAGCCCGATTATGAAGATGAAACCGGGACTTGGAGTATGCCCGACGCCCCCCCCCTCTTGGCTGCCACTTGCTCCGTGCGAGATAGCCTACCATTTGGGCGTATTGAGCCTGCGGTGGCGCTGCTGCTGCTGCTCTGCATTCGCTCCGTCTGCTGAGAATTCGGTTGATCCGGCAGCATCAGCTGGCCTGGGCGTTGCTCCTCCTCCCTCCTCCTGCAGCATCTCCTTTCACCGAACACATCGCTAACCACGCATTATGTTGCCACGCTGAGAAGCTGCTAACTCCGTTGTTTGACATCTCGGACAAGAGGAGAGGCTACGAGAGCTGGAGGAGGGCGTACCAGCCGAACGCCCTTGTTTGTTGTGGCCAGGATCAATCGACTGAAAAACATCCGAGATGAAGTTCGAGTTTTGCAATATTTGTTAATGGCTCGGGTATAGCCTTATACGTACCCGAGCGTTACGAAATCTATAATGTACCGCTTAGATAATTGAATCGGCTCGAATAACCGCAGCGAATAGAGCAAGGGGGGGGAGATTTGATGACCGAAGATGAAAATCGGCTCCGAACAAGGTGCGTCTAATTACGGGGATTGTAAACTGTAAAATCAATTAAACACAAATAGCCGAGAATATGTAGGAACGGAATCTGCTGCGAGGTGGGGGGGAGGGAGGCCGGCCAATTTTCGAAGCGCCGAGTCTCTCGCGAATCTGCTGCGGCAGCGAGCGCACACAGCCGCTGAAATTGCTGCGAAGCCGCGCGCGCCGGGCGTTTAATTGAAAAAACAATTTATTCTTGGGCCAGGACTTTGATTGCGCCTGCGCGCATTTTCGAAGCTCCCATAGCCAAGACTGGCCGAAGTGAGTTATTTACACGTCGCCCGCGCTCTCGGGCTGCACGAGGAAGTTAAGGCAAGAGGGGACTGAAATTGCCGAGCGATGTAATGCGATAGGATATAGCGAGAGCGGCGCGTGGGTGCAGCAGCGCGCAGACACACACATACACAGGCAAATGCACAGGTACATACATATCCAGATGTATGCACGAGAGCTCCTCGGCCGGCCCCCGTAATGACGAGACTAATGCTGCCGATAGATGTAAAACTCTAATCTCGAATAAATTGGTCGATGGTCGAACGGATGGCGGTGGCGGTTGCTAGGTATCCGCGGCGCCATATACGTGTTCGAACGAGGATAGGGCGCGCTTTGTCATCCAACCGGATTACCCTGGCCATAAGTTGGGAGCCGCGGCGGTCTATGGTAATGCCAAGTCTGGCGCCGAGAGACCACGCTTGGCCGGCTCCCTCTCGCTTCTCTTCCTCCACCCCCCTCTTTCTCTCCTCATCTCGCGAGACCTCAACTCCAGCAGGCTTGTAATATGCTCGACCCCCTGTATTCTCTTGCGCCACGCTGATATGCGGCGGCTCGTCGCCGAGCACCGCGACAGTCGTTTCACGCACGAAACGTCGTCGCGAGTTTAATTTTGCAATTACTCTTTTCAGCGCTGCACTCCTCGAGGCGCATGCAGAAATAGAGAGAGAAGGAGAAAGAGAGAGAGCGAGCCGCAGCCTCCGGGACTTTAACGCTTCACCGGAGCTTTACGATTCGCGTTTGACTCCATAAAGTCGTATTATCCTTGCAAGCCTTGAGACTTTACTCTAAGGCTACAGCTGTAACTTATACCTTCAAAGTTAATCTTAAAATGCGTATTGCGCTGGGGCTAAATTAAAATTTACATTGTTAGGCGAAAGTAAAGACGCCGCCACGCTGACTTTGTTGCAATATTGTTGCAGTATTGTTTTGGGAGGGCTGAACATACATTTCGTTTTCTCGGCAAAATGACGACTCTACGACAATGAGGCGCAGTAAAATAATAAAGTTTTATAGATCCAGCAATGAGGGTATTTTATTCTTCGAGTTTCGAAAAGTTGCCGTTGTCGTTTTTTTTAAACCGTTTCAAAAGTACAAATGATACGGCCATAAGCATTGCTTTTTTCCTATTGGCGACTTATACGGCTCGAACTATTTTGTGATCCTATTAAGGTTTTAACTTGGAGAAGTCTAGGGTAAACTTTATGGTATTTCATGATACATCTTCATTAAAGTTCCTTTTGTTCTCGAGGAGGGAGGGAGAGAGAAAGACGCAAGAGCCTGGAAGAACAAAATAGCTCTGTTGAGCAAAAGATATTTGATGAAGATATTTTATTAAATTCCATGTTTTGTATTATAATAAAATGCTCGCTAGGTAATAGTATTATAGCTACGAGAGCATCGCCGCCGAGACTGAAAGAGAGAAAGAAAGAGAGTGGGGGAAAAGAGAGAAGGATCATAGTAATTTGAGGAGGTCCGTAACGTATTTAGTAATAAACTCGACATGAATTTGTATTACCAAGGCTCTTATAGGCTCGATGATCGAGCCGTATTATGCTCACATTACAGGTGGATAATCATATTATTGCCGCATAACAGAGGAGAGGAGAGGGATAGCAGGCGTGCTCGTCGTAAATAGGATCACGTGGACATGAAGATATTCCCGATGCAAACTGCGGACTCAGCGCTCCCGGCCTCCTCCACCTCCTCCTCCTCCTTGGAGCTTGGCTTTTTTGTCCCAGGACCGGCCCTTCCTCTGTTTTTACATTTTCGCGCGCGCGCGTCTTCGCGATTGAGCAGCCCCGAGTGCTAGACTATACGGGAATAAGGGTGGGGGCGTCTCCTCGCGGCCAGTATACGGCATTCCTGCGGGCTATGCTCTCCTCGCTCGGGCGTCTTAGGTACCGAACAATTTCATCGGATTATACGGATCGATATCGCAACCCCCGTTCGCTCGTATTTTGCGTAACGCTCGCCTCGATCCCCCCCATCTCTTTCGATCTCTCGGATCTGCTCGGAGCTGCTGCCGCTGCAGTCGCTCCTCCTCCTCCTTCTCTTCTCTCTTTTCTCGCCGCGGATTTATCTGAGGCGCGGGCCCGTCATTACAGGCCTCTGCACTTACGAGCACTTTGCCATTTGCGCATAACGCCGGATTAAGTCGTAATTCACTCGTTGAGAGAAAGAGCGAGACAAGAAGTGTGCTACCAGTCCGGCGAAATTTTCACCGGCCAACCTCCACCATCCTCTGCTTCTCCTCTTTCTCCCTCTCTCTCTCTCTCCGTCCTTCTCCTCCTATCTGCGCCAGGCAAGCAAGCTCGTTAGCGCGCGCGGCAGATTTTCACGATCGACTCGAATGATGAATCATTGGATTTATGCACTCGGCGCCGAGCTGCTGCCCTCCCTCCCTCCTCCGTCGCCAAGCTTCTCGTCTCGCTTTCTCTCTGTTTTATTTTCATCCGGCCCACCCACCCCCTTTAGCTTGCCCCCGTAACATTATGAGCGCTGCGTCACTCTCGGGCTTTTATTTTATATCGCGATGGTCTTTCATCGATTTTTAACGGCGATCGACCGGCTCTCCCTCTCCCCCTTTATCTCGAAAAAGATATTTACGCAGATTATAGAGTTTTAGGAAGTGATATGAGGATAATTCAGGCAGAGGAAGTCGCAACTCTTACGAGCGGCACGTGAGTGAGATATACTTTGACGAGGGAGGAGGGGGGGGCAAAGAAATGGTAAAAGTCGGATAATCTAGGCGGCCCTCTGCTGCCCTGGAGTATTTTGCCCCGGTAACTGTCAATTCGCCGATTAATAGCGTAGTGGGGGGACTATCTTATTTTCGATGGCTCCGTATAAAACTCGTATAAACGGCTTGCGCTTGGGGATGCGCTTCTGTTATACGTGTCGACGAGAGAGGGCTTTTATGCGCCTAGGAGCACCTCGGCTCTGCACCCTTATACTTCTCAGGCAGGTCGTTTTCGATGGCTCGCAAGTACCGATGCTGAGGCAGCATCAGCAAAAGTAGTAGCAGCAGCACGAGGAGAGCGAGTAGTGTGTAGTGTGGGGCTAGCGCAAGAGCGTGCGCGCAAAATTCGACGCTTATTCCCAGCTCTCTCTCTTGCCCCCCCCGGCTGAGGAGCTTCCCTCGTTGGCTCTCTTTTTATCTCTCTCGAGCTCACACGCCACGCCGTAAAAGCGCCTTCTTACAAGCCGACTTTTGCCTTCGTTAGACTCGGGTCATTCGCCTCGGCGGCAGCTCGATCGCGTAGCGGCATTTGCGCAAAGTAGGAAGAAACGCGGAAAACACGAGCGAGCCCACGCTGCTGCTGTGGCTGCTACTGCGGCTGCTGCTGCCCCGTCCTCGTCGTCGTCGATGCTGCTGCTCCTGCACGTGCCGACATTTTCTGTGTACAACGCTCGGCGCGGCATTTTTTGAGAACTGCTTGCATACGAAACTTTTTTACCCGATCACGATTATCTACTCGCTCTTTCTCTCTCTCCGCTGTGCACTTCTTTTGCTCATAGCGTTGTCCGTGGCTCCTTTACTTTGTGCACGCCACTCTCATCCCACTCTTCCCCCCGACCCCCATCTCGCTCTCGCGCTCAGTCTGGGAGATTTTACCAAGCGTAAAATTGCTTTTACATTTTCACATTTTTCCTTGGTACTTTTTTCATCCCCCCCCGTTTTTTTAACGGACAGCTTATTGTCAATTATTAGATTAGGAATACCTTGACAATGATTATTGCAGTCGCTGCACCGGCAGGTTTTACTTTCTTATTATTGTTTCCTTTGGCGCGTGTAAAAGTGAAACGAGTTGCTTAATCGAAAGAAAGAGGAAGAGCATCTGTTTTTACCTCTTATTTTTTTACGGATACTTCGTGGCGAGAAGATTTTGCTGAATCATTTTTGGTCTGGAAAAACACATTTTCTCACGCTCAAATGATGATTTTTTGGTTTCTGAAAAAAAAAAGAGGAACAGAAATGGTGAGAGCAAAAACAATTTAAAAATTGGCCAGCAAAAATAAGAAAAGAGAGGGAGAGAGAGGAAGAAGAGAGAAAGAAAAATCCCGGAGCTGTAAAGTAGAAAATTTATAACAACTTTTCTCTTCTCTGAGTTACGGCGAAGACGGGCAGGTAAATGACGAAGCCCCTTGGCTTTCATTAAAATGAAAATTTTCGCTCTTAGAAATATCGGGCGATAAGTAGGGGTAGGCGAGGGAAATAAAGTATGAAAAACAAAATGATGAAAAAGCAGTGATGCGAGACTCGGCAAATATGCGAGGGAAAAAGGTAGGACGGTAGTAGTGAAAGAAGAAGAGAGGTGCTAGAAGGGGTAGGGGAGAGAACGAGAGAGGGTGTGCGAGGGGGTTGGCTCGCAACAATGCTTTCGGTTTAACGTTAATAGGCTGCGCATAGTGTACACGCTGGGTGCCGCGGCCAGCTCTCTCTCTCTTTCTCTCTCACTCGCGGTTAAAGTAAAATTAACCACCTATCGCTGGGACCGGTGATTTATGAGCATAGCTGGTAGCTCTCTGCGCTCGCGGAGGGTGAGGGGGGAAGGCTGTAGGGTGGATGAGGGGGGGGATATAGGCGCAGCGCAATTACGCTCCCCTCCCCCCGCCTCTAATACTTTTCTAGTGGTCATTACACACATTAAAGACATGACGTCCGATTACTTTTCAGCCCGACTTGTAAATTAATATAAGGGTCCTTTTCATAAAGCCTCATGACTTATGTCGTGCCATTGAACCTTAATAGTGCACAGAGTAAATTAAGCATTATTATGTCTTTACAGGCAATCTTTTATATATTAGCCATTAGCCTGGTGAAATATAAAACTTACACCAGCCCGGGATGATGATTATTCCGCCTCGCTCATTACTTATCGTCATTTTCTAACGCGGATACGCGCTCGGGCTCGACTCCGATGCGGCAGCAGCATCATCAGCCTCTCGACAGTATCGAATCGTATATAGGTTCGTTGCCTCACACGATACGAGGGGCTTTCAGAAAAATCATTTGGTTCGCGCTCATTTTTTGTCTTCGAGAAAGGGAGCCGCTCATAACGAGCGGAGAAAGAATGGCAGCGGCTGCGCAACAGAGCAAGCTCTGAGAGCTTGAATTGCCGCGGAGCACGAGTCTGTCCAAGGCGCTCTAGAGGGGGGGAGGGTATAGCTTAACAGATTTCCTCGCCGCGTCGTTTCTCACTAACCCATTGCGCGCGCTCGGAGAGGAGGGGACGGGAAGAAGGACGGACGCGCGAGCGCGCACGGATATCCTCGCGCGCGGCCACGAGTTGCTGCCCGGCCGCTGATAACTTACTATGGGGCTCGCTGCTCGAGCCGCCACCGCCTCAAGCCCCCCAGTGACGTATGTTGGCATTTACCGGAACATTAGTCGCCGGCTGACTCTCTCTCCTCCTCTTCCTCTCGTGCGCGCCGCTTAAAAACAAGTCGCATTAAGGGCCAGCCGCGAGAATAGCGACACGGCAAGAAATGCGCAAAGAGGGCATGGACTCCTCCGCATACTCGTTATTTCAAGAGAACAGCTTCCTCTGTTCGCTGCTGATCCCGTCGTTTCATATTGTCTTCTACAAGCAGTGAATGCGCTACACCTATCCTTAAGACAGTAAGAGCCCTTCTCTTTTTTTTCAAGTTTTTTAACACTGTATAATTTAATCTTTTTAACGTAGAGATGACAATCGTAATTAGATCGGTGCTGGAAAGATTTGATGCCGGTGCTAGTAAATTCGCACATTACATAATGTTTCCTCTATGCGCAGACTTGCTCGGTGGGCGTTGTTTATTTATTATTTAATAAAGCGAATTTGAACATTATATTCAATGAATGAAGCTCGATGATAAATTATTTTACGTTATTACAGAGATAAAGCGAAAGAGAGACAGAAAGAAAGAGAGAGAATAACGCTGGGGCTTATTAATGCGGAAAATGCTAATGTGAATTACCGATCGTAAAATTTGGTTGATTTTCCAGGCTATTTTCGACTTTGTAATAATCTTATTTCTATAATTCACATTTATTCGGCGATAAAACCAGCCGAGCGTCACAAAAGTTAAATCAAATTGCCGTGTTTATTATTTTTTATTACACGATATGCTTAATGCATAATTAAAATTTCAAGTGCAAGTGCGCCCCGCTTGGGCGCCTTATCTTTTGATTTCAGCCAGAAACGAGAATTTATTTCTAACGTTATTATATTGATAAAAGCCGTATATACACTCGACTACAAGCTGAGAAACTCATTAATGCTTTAAATGTACACACTCGAGGGGGAAAGTATATTTAGCGATAAAATTCGAGGGTCACCGTGATTTATTTTAAACTATTTGGCATGGCGCTTGTTACGTCATTAAATATTGACGTTCGACCTTCTTTTCGATTTTTTTTTATCGCTAATTCGCATCCGCGCTTGACCGGGTAAAAACAATCTAATCAAGTCCTTAGAAAGAAAGAAATAGAGACAGCTTGAGCTGAGAAGATTATGAAGAAGAAGAAAGAAGAAGAGGGCACGTAGAAGTAGGAGAAGAAGTAAAGGAAGAAACGGCAGTAGAGCTGCAACAGCGAGAGAAAAAGGAAAGTCGCGCTGTAGGAAAAGAAGAAGACGAAGAAGAAGGAAGTAAAGGAGTAGGAGAAGAAGAGACGAGGTAGCAGCGGCAGCTGGCTTCTTTTGTCTTTTTTGTAAAACTTTCGCTTACTCGACTTGTATACCGAGAGGAAGAACAAACGAAAGAAAAGAGAAGAGAGCACAGAGCGAAAGGGTATAGAGGGAGGCTCGGTGGTAAGGAGTGGAGCAAAGGGATCGAGCAGCGCCCCCTCCTCCCGCCGCTGCTCCTTCACCTCCTTTTCTCTTTCTCTTCTGGCCAAGCAGAAGTAGGAGCACGCATACGCTCAGTCGAGCGGTGCGTTGACCGTTGGGGTGGGGGAGGGCGAGCCGATTTTTCGCTTCCGATGCTCGTTCGACGTTTTTCCGAGCTGCGCGCTGTATTATAGTCGCGGGGCCGAGCGCGCTGAGTTTGAGTGGCTGTTGGCGCGTATAAACAAAGGAAGTCGTTGAACTTCCGCGGGAGGATGTAATGAAAGCCAGCCCCTGCAGTGTGAGCGTGCCAGCGGCGTCTACGTGCTCTCGCTCTTCTCCTCAGCTCCGTCTTCGTCTGCCTCCCTCGCTCGGATGATGTTCGCTGGGCAGTGCTGCTGCTCCCGATGCTCCTGCTGGCGGTGGTGCTGGTCCTGGTATAGATCGCGGGGGCGGGAGGGCTGGCCCCTAAGCCTTCCGTATGCTGGAGTGAACACGTGAGCCCCTCTGCTGGAGTGCCGTGGTGGCGCGGCCGATATCTAGCCGTGCGAATCAATCGCGCTCGGATCGGCCGGCAAAATTGTTTTCTGGCCTGCTCCCATCTCGCTCTCTCTCTCTCTCTCTCTCTCTCTCTCGTTCTCGCTCTCTTTCGAATTCCTCGTGACGGAGGCGCCGATGATATCTGCCCCGGCCATTGAAAATAACCGGCGCGCTCCGATCTCCGCGTATGATTCCTCGGAGATAGGTATCGACAGCGGACGAGTTACGGGCCGGGCGCGGGTTAAACGCGTCTTCTGCTCGCTCTTCTCTCTCCCTCTCTTTCTCTTTCTCTTGGACTGTTGCTCTCTCGCGCAGCTCTCGGCAATCCTTTCCCTCTCTCCCTCTGTCTCTGTCACTTGTTTCGGACGAGCATCGGGAGACGAGGGGCGCTCGCTCGCATGGAAAATGAGCCTTGATGTAGCGCACAGCCGGGAGCACATATAACACGTCAAAGATTAAAAGGGATGCGTGCGCGAGCGAGCCAGCGGGAAAAGGAGGGAAAGAGCAGGGAAAAAGGGGGGGGACGAGGAGGGCCCCTCGAACTAGCGCTAGCCTCTCGTGCGTTTGAGTTGCACTGCTCTCCTCCCCCCTCCCAACTCCCTCTCCCTCCCTCGCTCTGTTGGATAGCTCCCCTTGGCTAGCTGGAAAAACGATTCCATCGTGAGCGTGCGCGCCGGGAGTATAACGAGGCGCGAACAAGTCGCTCTCCGCGCGCTCCTTCTCTCTTTCCATCCCTCGTGCTCGCGCTCGCTCGCTTGCGATGGGATCGCGGAAACGAAGTGTAAGCGCTCGCTCGGGGGGACCAATTTTCACGGAAGAAACTGTGAATTATGAATCGGATTGCTTCCTCGTGCCTATGTGCGTGCTTTCTCTCTCTCTCTCTCTCCCTCGCTTGGCTCTTCTTCCTCCCCCCCCTCTCCAACCCGCCGACCTAGCCACCTCCTTCACCTTCTTCTTCTGCTGCTGCTTCTAGCCTAGCTCTCTTTCTCCGCTCCCGACGAATAAAGTAGAAGCTGTCGAGTCCGTCCAATTGTTAGACTTACCAGCGCGCGCCTCTGCCTTTTTATTAACTACCTTTACGCTCCTTCCCCGCCTTCTATTCCTCTCATTCGGCTACGACTCTTCCACCAATCTATTCGTGCCGCAGCGTGAGACGATAGTGCGATGGAATAAAATTTCATTCTTTTCCGCTGACCGCCTAGCCTACCCCCACCTCCTTCCTCCTTCTTTCCTTCCTTTTTCCTCTTCTCCCTCGGAAAGAAAGGAAAAAAACTTTCGAAACTTTAGCTCGTTTTTTAATTTTATATAATTGGATTTTCATAGATTTTTCGTTTGTTTGGAATTCATTAATTGCTCGCGCCATTTTATCGGATGAATTTTGATGTAACCGTTCGTTTTTTCGACTCTTACATCTCTCCTTTCTTTTTTTAACGAACAGAAAAAAATCGTTGAAAAATATTTTCGTTCGCATAAAAAAACATCGTGGTTTAAAAATTTCATTAAATTCTTTTTTTATTAATATTTAAATTTTATACCGAAATATACAAATTAATTAAAGTGTCTGTGATTAGGTGATACAACCGGACCAACAAAATACCTTTGCAAAAATAAATCTTACTAATTTAAAGGCATTACTGTTGACATGACGTAACTGAGAAAAGGTGAATATTAATAACAAGAAGGACAGTAACGGTTTCCGCGGATAAGTTATCAAATACTCAAAAGTATTAAATTGCGATTCGTTGCAGCTTATAAAACTCTATCGTCGCTGACGCACGAGCTTATTTGTTATCGAGACGCGCTTTTGTACCCAGCTGAGACCGAGCTAGAAACGTCGAGTAGAGAACGAGAGGAAAAGAGAGGGAGACAAAAGAAGATCGAGACGGGATAAGAAGGGCAGCAACATCGGTGGCGGCGTCGGCAGGAGGTAGGGACCCTGGGGATGGCCGGTGAAAAAAATAAGACTTAACGATCAACTTACTCGGAGATGTAAATACAGCCGGTAATGCGAGGAGAGCCCTTCTTCTTCTCCTGGCTCTCTCTCTGTGTTTCTCTCTGTCTGTCTCTCTTTCTGTTTCCTCAGCTCCATCCGCGGATTGAAAGCCCAGCGAATTACGTCTTTGATTAGTTGCGATAACAGGTTTCACGAGCGTCGGCTACCTCATCGCTCGGGCGTTTGTTAAACGTACCAGTTCGCTTTCTCGATGGTGTTACTACGGGTCAGTCGAATCACGGCATCCAAGCCTCTTTCTCTCTCTGTCTCTCTCTCTCTCTCTCTCTCTCTCTCTCTCTCTCTCTCTCTCTCTCTCTCTTTGAGCGCGCGGGCGCACGAGACGCACGCGCTCTCGGCTCGTCTGTCCGACGAGACCGAGTCGCACCGTATAATTTGATACTATTACAAACAGCCGGGCCGAGCCGGCTGCGCGTTTCAGTTACTCGTGTTACCGCGATAAAATGTATGCGCGCTTTTACCCCGGCTCCCCTTCACCCCCTCTTCCTATACCGCACACCCCAGGCTGCAAATAACAACTCGCTCTTCTTACTACCACCGCCGGCACTAGCACTACTGCTTTTGCCGATTTCCCTTGTTTCACGACTACGCTTGCTACGTCGTTCCCTCTTTTTTTTCTTTCTTTCTCCATTTGCAAACAAGTCAATCACTGCAGAATCAAATAAAAATCTTCGTTTGTTAAATTTTACCACTGTATTATACATTACGTTTACCTCATTAGATTTTTACACGTCTATTTGAAATAAGTCGTTACTATACTGTGTGCTTTTGGAATAGTAAAATGAGGTCAAGCTTGTTTTATAACAATCATTAAACGAAATTTTAAGATGGATAATGATGTGTAAAATAAGGCTCAATCTTAGTAGAAGGTTAAATATTCTTTTCAGAGCTTAACTCATAGTTTTCGTAAATATTTAATTAATGGTAAATTTACACTAATGAGATAATTATATTTTCTTGAGATTTTCAAAGAAATTAAAAATTCAATTTTGAATTTCATCCGAGTGTACAAATTTGATAGAACATCTTATCCGATAATTTATCGCATTAAAATTGTAATTTGAAAGTGTTAATTGAAAGAAGCACATAAGAAAATTTTGCGCCATAAGTTTTCTACAATTAAAATTTTAATTTTAATATTTTAGAAGAAATTACCTTGTTTTAAATGCATAAAATAAATTTCGTTTGGTTCATTAGTTTAATTTGCAATATGCATGGAAACGCACAGCCATAGTTATCTCGATATTATTTCGTCCACGATCTTCAACACTGATTTTAACGAGAGAAAAAATAAGTCTAGTTTTCAAGCTGTTTTTTCCTTTAATCGCGTTGTCGATAAAAATTTGAGGAAAAAAACCCTCTCGAATACCGAATGGAATGTAATACGTGCGTAGATAATTTCGCGAACACAATGGGAGGACGAGACAAGAAAAAGACAAGGCGCGCGGACTGATAATTGCTACACTTAACTCTGGACTTTTGTTACAACGAGAAAAGGAAGAGGAAGAAAGGTCGGTGAAAAATCGCGTATTACTCAGCTGTTTTAACGACTCATATATACGAATTACAAGTGAATTGGTAGATGACGAGGGGGAGATAGCGCGCGCGAGAGAGAGAGAGAGAGAGAGAGTAAGCAAGGCAAGAAAGAAAGAAAGAGGAGGGAGGAGCGAGAGGAAGGGAGGAGAGTGGCTCTGGCAAGGTCGCGTCGTTTATTAGCGCGAAATAACGCAATGAAAGCTCAGATTGGAATCGGCATGCCGATTTATATACCAGTCGGAACTGCGCGATACGCGACGCGAAATAAATGGGCTGCGTTTGAGCCTTATGCGCGCCGGGCTACCGCGTCTCTCTCTCTCGGCGAATCGAGCCGGCACCGAGCAAAGTATGCAGAGCAGACGGAACGAAGAGAGAGAAAGAGCGAGAGTGGCTTGCCGAAGGAGACTGACGAGTAAAGCGTCGAGCTGAGAAGGCTGTTCGATGGCTTGCAAGCTCGATAGAAATCACACTGCTCTCCTGCGGGTGTAAGATGCCGGCGCCAGTTTTCTCTCTTTCAAGCGCGCGCACACACGCGCATTCCGTTACTTTAACGTGTCGTTACGGTTTATAAGCAGCGCGCGTGTGTGTTTGACGCGGCGTCGAGATTGTCGAGAAGCCCATAGCAGGCTTCTCTCTATCACTCTCTGCATATAGCCAAGCGCACGTATCGGCAATGGAAGTTCGTTGCACTTGGTGTGCGTACGAAGCAGCAGGAGATTGGTATACCGGCAACTTCGGCCTTTGATGAGGTCGTTTTTGTAAGCCACTCTCGCTTCTCCCCCTCCTCGCCCGCTTCACTACTACATAACTTGCCTCTCTTTGCTTCCTCGTTTCTTTTCCTTCTCCTTTTTTGCTTTTGAGCAGAAAAGGGGACGCGAGAGAAAACAAAAATAATACGACGCTCAATAATCTAACCAACTTACGAATTATACGCTTTAAGCGTGTTGTCAGTGCTTTTGAGCAAAATTCAATTATCCTTCGGAGAAAGATTTCTGCGCGCAATCGTAATTATAATCCTCTTCGGTCCAGTCCCTTAACCTTAACGATCATTTAAACATTACGCATGGGCGGTGCACCGGCTAATTATAATAAATTCGTACATGCGCATTCAATAGGGCCTGCCCTTGCACACCGAGGCAACACACCTATCCGTGTCCGAGGCTTTTCTCTCTCTCTCTCTTCCTTTCTCAGGTTAACGTGAGAATAAACGAGAGCAGGGGAGTACGATGACGAAGCGATGCATGTTCAGTTGTAGTGCCGCGCTGTTGCTGGCCTTTTTTATCTAGTCATTTCAAAGTGCGAGAAAAAAAAAGCGCATAGTGTCTGAGTGGAGGGCAAAGAGAGGAAAAGGGAGAGAGAGGGGATGGAAGGGGGGAGAAGAAGAAAATGAAAGAGCGTAGCGGTTGTAGAGAAGGCCGGGGCAATGGGGGTGAATGGTGGATAGCGGCGCGGGGGGTGGGCGAGGAGATAGAGAGAAGACATTTAAATGAAAGACTGGAGAAAAGAAGGGAAAAGTATAGGACAAGGGCCAAGTGAAAAAGGAGAAGAAAGCAAGGACGTTACAAAAGCGTAGGCGAGAGGGTGAAAGAAGAAGTAGAAGAAGGAGAAGAAGGGTCGAGGGAAGGAGGGCGAGGGGTCTGGAAAGAAGGAGAAAAAGGGAAAGAGAGGGAAAAAGTGGCTGGACTGGCAAAAGAGAGATAGAGAGAAAGAGAGCTCGCTTGTGCTCGCCGGCTGGCTCGCTCGCTGGCTGGCTATAGTAAGTAGAAAGAGAAAACGAGATGCGGAGGATAGACAGATGTAGCGTGCCAGAGCTGTATAAGAGAGTACTTGAGAGAGAGAAAGAGTAACGAACTGGCAAGGTCGAGTGTGGTAGGCCAATGTCTCGTCTTTCTCTCTCTCCATCTCTTTCTCTTTCTACCTCTGCATTGAACTGCTGCTGCTGCTGCTAGTACGGCAGCCACTGCTGTGTTCACG
Organism: Anagyrus pseudococci; assembly: GCA_030522585.1. Classification (NCBI taxonomy): domain Eukaryota; kingdom Metazoa; phylum Arthropoda; class Insecta; order Hymenoptera; family Encyrtidae; genus Anagyrus; species Anagyrus pseudococci. The sequence goes on along the minus strand of JAPYYQ010000166.1, from coordinate 56,050 downwards.
CTCGGCGTTGTTGCCGCCGCCACGATGCTGATGCTGATGCAACGGACGAGGCGGAGTGCTGCTGCTGCACCGTGACCGAGGTGCGTAGCATTGCAAGGCCGCAACGTAACCATCCGAGGAGGAGGAAGTGTTGGAGAGAAGAAAGAGCCACAATGAATGCGCTAAATAGAAGGAAAAGAGGAGCGAAGGAGCAGCGAGCAGAAGAAAGAGGATGGAGCGAAAGAGAGAGAGAGAGAGAGGATGAAGCGCAATAAAGAAGAAGCGACATGGTGACGAGGGTACGGGGAAGGGGGGGGGTGGTGGTGGCAAGGAGAATTGTCGGTTCAGCGAGGCCCTGTCACTGTTAACACACTCACAAAGGCGAATGCGTAAATCACAGCAGCTGGGAATATAGCCACGCGATATTATGTAATAAATTTCACGCCTCCGTGCTGCTCTTGCCACCGCTCCTGCTATGCTGCTGCTGCTACTGCTGCTGCTGCTACAGCGCTCCTAACGTCCTTTGCGCGCTGCTAATAACGGAAAGCGCGCGATGGGCCCGCTCTGGAATGAGATAAAAATGTGGCCCAACTTTTCCTCCCTCTTATCTGCCCCGCGTACACTCCCCCCCCCCTCGGTATACTCAGCTTGGCTTCCACTTCTCTTTCTTCGCTTCTCCTCTTTCTCTCTCCCTTCCTCTCTCGAGCCTTGGCTCATCCACGGTGCTAATATTACCTCGCGTTATAATTCATCCCAGGGGCCTCGTAATCGTTAGAGCAGCTCTCTCTCTTTCGAGGCATCGTCTCTCTACACCCGCGTCTTCTTGTGCAACTCCTTAATGAAAACATTCGATTAGCCTTGGCCGTATAGTCCCGGGATCGCGCGCATCAAGACTCCAAAGAGATTTATTTTTCAACTTATCGATGTTGCGCTAATCTAGCTAATCTGCAATAGCTGTTAGAGAAAGGGAGAGAGGGAGGGATAGAGCGATAGGCTGCTCTGGAGAGAGAGAAGATTATGAGCTACGGGCACAAGAGGCCCCTCGACGATAATTTCCAAGCGATATGAAGAGGGAGTGGCGAGGGCCAGGGGAGGAGAAGGCGACGAGCGCAAGAGATGACTCTAAATCATAGCAACTAGATCAGCGACGCGAACAAATTATGCATGCGTATTAGAGAGAAAGGGAGCGGCGAGGGGGGCCACGCTTGGCGCCCCGCTCGGCTTACGCACCTTTTCTCCCTCCCCCTCTCCTCGTTCTCGTTCTCCCTCCGCTGCTTCCTCCTGCTCGCAGGCTTCCTTGACCTTCTCCCCGCGCGAGCGAAACGAGCGCGTATAGCTGGCGAGGGGGCGATGCTCTCTTACCGTAATAATTCCTGGCCCGATACGGTAACGCGCGCGTTTTCTCGTATCTTTAACGCGCTCTCCCTCGTAGTTTCGCAACTATAGCGAGCGAGCGATGAGCGCCCCTGCTACTGGCTACTGCGCTACTGTTGTTTAAGCCGGACAGGTGCGAAAGAATGCGGCGTTTTTACGCGCGATCATCGTCGGCGAAACTCGGCTCTCGTCGAAAAGCATCGCTTTAAATATTCTATTTAAAGCCTACGCCGAAGCATGCCCGGCACTCTCTCTCAGGGTTACTTTCGAAAAAATTCTGCCGATATGCCTGTTGCAGGCCTCAATAACAATCGGCCGCGCGCTGATTGCCAGCGATCCGCACCAGGGGTAATAGTCCCGTGAATGCATTCTTTCGACTCCGGCACACGCGAACTACACTCCCATACACCCTTACTCTTGTTTCTCGCTGAGCTTCTCTCGTTAATGTCCTCAGCTGATCCGGCCGAAGCTCGTTACGAGCCAGTCTTTCTCTCTCTCTCTCTCTCTCTCTCTCTCTCTCTCTCTCTCTCTCGCGCGCGCGCGCAAACGAGCAGGGCCGCGCCCTTTTGAATATCAGATTCCTTCCGTCTCTCTCTCTCGCTTCACTTTCTCATCTTCTCTTTCACCAGCTACATTTGTAGATCGATCTCTTACTACCTCCTGCCAGGCTTTCTCGTTGATTTGTGCGTGACAACGACCTCAAGCTATTAGTGTACTACACTTTTATAGTTATGGTTTATTTTGGAAACACGCGCGCTTGTGATCGATATTCCAAGTATTTGCCGACGACAGGCAGCATCGATATTCAGAGAACACTTTAATTAAGTGGTTACAGACTAGATGGGTTAGACGCGCGAGTAGTACGGCTACAAGAACGTGTATTAAGTTTGAAAGGTTTTTTTCTTCCGAAATATTATTTCAACTTGAGCATACAAGCTATCCATTCTCGCGAGGCTGGTTTTAATATATTGCCCCGAAAATTCCGTTTTTTGCAAAAATATTTTTATTAAACTTTTTGCGCGGCGAAACGAAACACGTCAAAGTGAAATGTCAGTAAATAAACGGAGCACGCGAATTTGGCACGTAGCCATCGCTTTTTCTCACGGGCGTTATTTTAATCGATATGCTCGTAAAAATATTTTCTATAAAAAATTGTCGGAAGTAACGCGGTAATTGCTACGTGCTAAAATATTTAACTATAATGCCCCCTCAAAGTTGAATCACCGCTTTTTAGAAATAAATTAAAATGGCAGATAGTTATTGAGCAGTGGCTTAGTTACGAAAAGCTTTAATATTTTTTATTTTATTTTATGCAATCTTGTAACATAAAGCTTTTTTTATGTCGGCAGTATAATGCGGTGATTTACATGATTCGTCGTAAAATTTCCTCCGTATTCCGCATCGATTCGCAATGGCTTCTTTTGCCATAAAAATCGTTTAGCTTTATTTTTCGTAATTTACTTCCGGATGAGAATAGAATTTACATTTATTAGCTGTAGAAATGATCATTAGACGTTTGCTATGTGCTTTATAAAGAATTAATGAGATTGGAATAAAACAAATGTTAATTGCGCAGGATAAGAGGTTGATTTTATTATGCGCTTTTTAGCGTGTATTTTTAAGTCATGGTGGTCGCAAGATGTTTACTGTAATAAATCAACGATTACTCCGGTCATTAGAGTAACAAGAGGGGCAAAAAGATTTCCGGCACATCCGTAAAGTCCTTTGCGATGCCAGTCTCGTACGTTTTGTTAAATTAGACGTTTCATACGTAAGACATAAATTAGTCGTATGCCAGGCTAGGCAGGACAGAGTAGAAAAACGAGCAGGAAAGAGCTGAGTGGCTGAGGGTAAGAAGGAGAAGGGAGAAGAGAGAGGGAGGGCAAAAAGAAAAGAAAAAGGGCAAAAGTGACGGCGTGGCCATAATGGCTGTTGTATAACGCGGGCAAAACAAAAATTCAGCTTGAATGCACGACGACCTTGCGGCTAGCGGTGGCGGCGGCGGCAACGACGGCGGCGTGCGAGGCGCGGGGGCATCCGAGTGAAAATATTCGTGGCAGCGCAGAGGCTCCTGCTGCGCTTCTCTCCCTCCCCTCCTTTCGCGTGCCCCCCACCCTCCTCCGCGCGCCCTCCCTGGCTGCCTCACTCGCCAAGCGGAAATCTAATTCGCAGTTGGTATATACGTGTAGCACTCTGAATTGGTGCCGGGACATCGTATTCAAATGTAACTACGCGCTGCTGGTGACTGCCGTTGCTATACATAAACCTGTTAAATGGGAATAGATGCGTGTTTTTACCGGCTTTCCGGCCAGAGAGGCAGGGAGGAACGGGGGGGAGGGGTATGGAGAGGCAACTCGTGCTTTCGCGTGTACACGAGAGCGTTTGTTGCGCGTTTGCCGCGGCGTCACCAACGTCGCTGCCGCTGCTGCTGCTGTTATGCGAGCAAATTTAAATATCCTGCAGAGAGGAAGAGAGGGAGAGAGAGAGGGAGCAAGCAGGCCAGCAGCAGCCGCGGTGGCGGCGCTCACAATTGCCGTCGTTAACAGCTCGCGGCCGACTATCCGCGCTTTGATCTCCGCTCCCGTTTTGCCACAGCTGATTGGCCGGCTAGCCTGCACAACCCGGCTCTCTCTTCTCTATACTCCGCTGGTGCTGCCAGCACTGCTGCTGCTGCTGCTGCTGCCCTTTTTTCCTCCGGCCTTTTTGTCTTTCGCCTTTTGCCGATATCCCCGTTCCTGTAGCCCCCTTCTCCTGGCTCCTCTTCGACCAGCACTTCTCGTTCAGCAGAGCGCTATCGCGTGCGCACGCGCGGGCGCGCTCTCTGTGGCCTATCGGCTGCCTATCGGGGAAATTATATCGCTGCGTGTGACATTCCACAGGCCTCTCACGAACGAGTTTTCGTCGGGCCGCTCTTTCTCTCTCTCTCACCCATTCCCCCTTTCCTCACCGCTAGCCGCAGCAGCGGGGTATGTATCGGTCTCTCTGTTACACAGGGCGCTCTTACCGTAACAACTGCGTCCTCGAAATATATATTCAGCGCGCGCAGCGCACATCCAACACGGCCGGCTATGGAATTTCGAGGCTGCTGATCTGGATAGAGGCACATTTTTTTTATTCAACCCGTTCTCAGTCGTTAGTCAGTCGGCGGTGTACTTGACGCACTTATACGAGCTGCCAGGCCTAGCGGCAACATTAAGAAATAGGAAGCGTTTAATTTTGTTGCCGGGGGGAGGGTTGCGACCGCAGAACTATGCAGATCGTAGGAAAAACAAAAGCGCATACCGGCGACGGGGGTAGAGAAAGGGAAAGAGAGAGATGGCTAGGCGGAAGAAATATACCGTATTACATGGACGCACGGCTGGCGCTCTCTCTCTCTCCCTTTTGCAAGTGGATGTGTGTGCTTCCACGCTATTTCTCACTGCGGGCGCCTCTTATAAAGATACGCTCGCACGCACGCTTAATAAATGATGCAAGAGAGGGGCAGGGGAGAATGCGGCTCGAGAAAATCAGTATTTCCGACACCCATTACCGCGCGTGACTGATGACACGTGAGCGAAGGTGACAAGAACTGTCGCACATCCTCGCCAGCCAACTAGAATCTTCTCTTTATCCTCTTTTTCCCAATCCCCTTGCCTACCCCTCTTCCTCTTTCCAACGCCTCTCTCTCTCTTTCTCCTTCATAACTGTTTTTACGTCTATTTTCGATACCGCTTTCTGCTATCTCGAATTCTTCTTGCGCCCGAGAGCTGCACTCTTTCTTTCCTCCTCCCCCTCCCCTCTTTACTTCCCAACACTCTGCTGCACGGGACTCGCATTTTAAATTTGCCTCGACACTCATTTTCCACCAAACTCGGCTCTGCGCCTTTGAGCTTTTCTTACTGCCGCGCGCGCGTGCAGGCAGTATTGTACTATTTCATTTTGTTAAGTTTAAATGCTATCGAACGAACTGCAGCTTTTAAGCGCGCTTTGGCCGTACTCCCTATTAAACCTTTGTACGCCTCGTTTTCGATAAATTTCAAACCCTATTTTCCAACGTTTCGAAATAACAGAGAGACTTTGTGATTTTTATTACTACCGAAACGCGTCGACACGGAATGCATACACACGACCTTTTAAACAAAGATTGTTTTTACCAAGCACGTTAATGTATTTTCCCAATTCCGGGTATTAATAATTTAATGGATGATTAATAAAAATGCCTCGGCGAATGTAGATTATTCAGGGTTAAGCCGAAAAAATATGTAGAAAGGCGCTATGGGGGATTTATAGCGCCATCGAATTATTTTTCCTCGGCGCAATCAAGTATAGATATAGATGAAGCAGAAGGAGGACGAAGAGGGTGGGAGGGGAGGTGGGGAGCAGGAAGGTGGGGGCGCTCACGCGAAACTCTTAATGAGCTCCCGTGTTAGAACTACCGCAGCAGTTACCCAGGCTGGAAAGGTTAGCCGTCATTGTTTACCGCGTTCTCTTTCCCTCTTCCCCTCGAGCATATCCGCCCAAGGCAGGAGCAGGAGCAGCAAGAGCAGCTCCTTTGCTCCTCTCTTCTTCCTTCGTCCTGTTACTCTCTTCGCTCGTTCTTCTTCTGTCTCCTCCGGCTCCCCTTCTCCTCTCGTCCTCATCCTACCTCTGGCCTGCTCCTCTTCCCACTTGCCTCCATAGTCTTCCTTTAGACCCTCGCTCTCTACCTTGGCTCTCGGTCTTTCTCCAGCGACGCCGGCACTTTTCCACGCTATGATCTCCTCTTGAGATTCGTTTATCGAGCCTTATCCAGTCAGAGTGGCGGCCCAACGCTAATCTATTATTCTCGTCGTTCGCTTCATAAACTGCTTATCGCACCGAATCTAAAGAGAAGGGACTCGCTCGATAGGTGGACAGAACGAGCAGGGCGTTAATCGGCTCTACCGCCGGCTCACGAATGGAGCACTGAGCAAGAAAGAGAGAGAGAGAGAGAGAGAGAAAGGGAGCCTCCGCATCCAAAGCTGGGGTAAGAGGAGCAACGGAGGCTAAGTAGAAAAGAGGGAGAGAGAGCGGAGGAATAGTAGCAGCAGCGAGATACTCCCATGCGTCCGATACTTTAGGAGCCTGTTAACTTAGCTCTGATGTGCTTCCCCCATGCGATTGAGGAATTTATTCGCGTGGCTCTCTCTTTCTCTCTCTACGCAGCTACTGCTCCTACTCTGCCTCAGCTTTTTTCCCTCCCTCGACAAAAATACGAGGCTCTCCCTTTGCCCGTGCCGGCTCACTCTCTCTCTTTCTCTTTCTCTCTCGCTGCTCTCAGGCTCTCTAATTTACCCACTAGAGACACGAGGCCCCTCGTGCCAACCAAGATTTACCTTACCACGTTTCTTTCTGCCCAATAGTCTTACTTGTCTTTTTATTTTGAGTAATGAAATTATTGCGTCAAACGAATAATTTTGAGAAATCGAGAAATCAAATTTTCCTTATCTTCATCACTCTGTCATCGTTAGACGTATACATCTGGAAGCTGAGATTATTAAAGCTCGGGGGCACGTAATAAAATAAAACGATCATCCAAAGAAGTGTAAAACCCCTCGATTTTGTCTTTTTCGTTTTCCTTCCTTCCTGCCTTTTCTTTTTTTTTTACTCCCACTTTGTTCGCCTCCTTTTCTTTTCCCTTGAGTACCTGAAACTTTTTACGACATCCTCATTAAAAGCAGTAGCTAACAGAAGTTCGGCCAGCGCAGTTTTCATTGAATCGGTAAACGCTCTCGCTCTCGCGTCGCTTTCCCCGACGTCCACTTGAATTTTGAGCGCAGCTCTGCAAATAGGCAGGAAAGAAAAATAAAGAGCATAAAATAACAGTATTTTCGAGGTAAACCTAGAATTCCGAGTCGATCTCAAAATACAAAGCCTCGAATGAAAAAAAAACTCTCCGGCGGCAGTAGAGCAGCTGCAGCAGCCACGTATAGCAGCTCACTCGATCCATCTTCCGCTTCTACTTCTTCGGCTGCTTCTTCCCCTGCGTTTTTTTTTCCCTTGTCCTTTACAAGAGCAAAGCATCGCGCATCTCTAGCCCCGCCCAGCAGCAGCGGCGATGGCCGCTTGTGCTCTCTGCTTTATTTATCGGATGCAAATTGAATAGCTTTTGGCGACCTTAGCTTTCTCTCTCTATCTCCCCCTCTGCCACCACTGCTCGGAAAAACATGCGTCAGTGGCAGACCAAAGCGGGTGCAGCGCTACAACCCTCTTGTGTGCCTACTGCTGCCGCATCTCCTCCCCCTCCTCCTCTCTGTCTATCGAGCGAGTACGATTAGGTCGGCCCGGACTGGTTACGATCTAGCTCGCGGGTACCTCACCAGCCGCCTCAGCGTCCGTGATTGCGTGCCTATTAAAACATTTTAACTTACGACGAGCCATACCTATGTCGGAATCTATTAAGTTTACTCGCTCCGACACCCCGCGTTATTATGTGCAATACGAACAAATTTTATTCACTTCGATTCAATTTGAGATTTAATCGCAGCTGGGAAATTGATTTTTATCCCTCCCTCCGGGATTAATTTACATATTATTAATAAGCGTTTGACTTTTATTTTTGTCAATATTTATAAGCAACGTTATAACTTGTGATGCCAATATTATTTAGAATGCACGGAAAATTAAACGCTAAAGCGTACAAAATGAAGATTTTGGAAATTTGTTAAATAAACATCCGCTTTTTATAAAGCAACGAAATAAGTCAAGTTGTTTTTAAATGAATATGTATTTGATATACTTTGTTTGTACGTACTTTTGTCGAGAAAAAACACATTGCACATATGTACACATAAAAAAAGTCGAAAGTAAATTTGAGCTTTTAGAAACGAAGAGAGTGTGTGTGCATCATACGGTAGTGCTTTTTCCCATTCCAGCTACTGTGCGGTAAGACTGCAAATATTCCACGTTTGGATAGGAGCCTTGAAATTTCTCAAGCTCGGAGAGAGGCCGCAGCAGCAGCTCTTATTCCCTTGCAGTATAGGGCGCGGGCGCAACTCGCCGCCTTAGAACTTGATCCCGCGGCTCAATTACCGAGAGTTGCCCGAAACCTTTCTCCCGTGGCCCCGAGGTTTACCCGACCGAATTTTCGGGAGTCGAATTGTTCTCCGAAGTTATACAGATCGCGTCGCGAATAATAAGGAAGTTTTAATTGGCCTGACTCGGCGTGGAGATTTGCATTTCCTAGCGCGCTATTGAAAACAATCATTTGCCCCCCTTCGCCCTGCTCTCTTCTATCCAGCTTCTTCTCTCCACCAACCTCCCAGACACGAGCCCCGGCGCGACAAGCCGTTCACGAAAAGCGCTTGCCACCACAGCCAGAGCCACGGCTTACCAGCCTCCCCCCCTCCGGTTGCTGCTGCTGCTGCCACCACCACTACCACTGCCTGCCGGCCTGCCGCTAATTCATTCGATCCCACGACTCGTTGATGCATATATGTTAATGCAATCACAAGTTGAATGAGCTCCGAGCCCTCACTCGCCGGTGCACTGCTGCTGCTCCGTCCACTTTTTACGCCAAAAGCCAGCGGCTGCAAAGACAAGCCTTCCAGAGCAATCGCTTCTTTTTTATGGAGCAATTTATTCGGCTCTGCAATTTCGCGGTTGTACAGCCGCGGATATCGCCTCCTAGGCTGGAGATGATTTTTTGCTTTTTTGTCCCCGACCGAATGGATCGCTGGAGTTATCTCTGATAGCAAGAAAGGAAGGGCGGGATGATGAAGCGGGGCGACGGGCCGGGGGGGAGGGTGAGAGGGAACTTTCAAGCCTTGTGGCTGTGCAGTCGGCCTTGGTACGTGCTGTATTAACTGACGTATTGCTAACCGCAAAGTGTTCCGCATCTGACATTAGTAATCGCTCGCTTCTCGCTTCTCCATTTCTATGCTAATTGCATTCAATTACTCGCTTCGATTATTTTTATCTGTAAGAAAACCTTCTGACATTCCTTGGGATTTGCCCCAGAGCGAGTTGTTACATCAACTTGTAATAGTGCCAAATTTCAACTGTTATTTAATGCCAGCAATCACTTTAGCTTTGAGGTACTTTAAGACGCTTTTTTTTTAAATTATGTAATTTTAATAATTGAAACTTTTTATGCTAAGCCAAAATTTAGTTATCTCGGAGCGCATTTTAAATTTAAATGAGAGCGTAAATTTTGTTGACTCTGGACGTAACGAAAATGACAAGCTTCTAAAATAATAAATAGTTGTAAGTGCTCTTCTTTTTGCGCGAGCAGCATGTAATGATCAAATGTATATTTGAACAGATGCATTCTTTGGATGTTTATCTGAATATTAATGTGGTAAGCAGAGAAATGCCCTAACCGCAACTTCAACCGCAAACCTCCATTGTCTATGTTCGCAGAAATGATATCAGCATTAAGGGCGAGAAAAAAGTAACATTTCTTATTCCGTACCTTTTTCATTTGTTATTCACATCACAAAACGGTTTTTTTTAAATATCCTAACTATGCTATATACTTTTACTCCCCATAATTTTTTTTAACAACAATTTATCATTTCACATGAGGTAGAAATTATAGTAAATATTAAAAAAAAATTATCCTTATTGAAATAAGCTTCGGCGCTGAGTTCTCCCGTATGTTCAGAATAGTAACGAAGCCAATGATGTAATTAAGTACTTGCTGAACAATGGCTCACGAGACTTGAAATTATTCAGTGGCTTTCGGGTTTGCTTTCCCTCCATACACACTTCTCTCCCTACCACAATAGACATGGAATTTATCGTAAGTTATTCAATAAAATTAGACTCTATTGGAGCGTAGATGTTCCTTTCTTATTAAGAAAATCGATTGACCTTCCAAATTAGTTTGCTTACCTTTCCGTACTTACTACGTGATTCATTTAACATTTTAATAACAAAACTGAAGGTATTTTATCGCGTATTCGAGGCAATAATTCAACCTGGCAAGTAATATCGAACTGGCAGCGAATAACACATGAGCTATTTGATAGTGAGTCGACCCTTTAATGTTAACCCACGTGGGCTGTTGTTACGCATGTACATGCGCAATTCATTTTCCCTTTTCGACGGTGTTACAATTTTCCTCCGATCGATAAAGTTGAAAAGCCTTTGTTGTGGCTTTCTTTAACAATTCAATTAATTCAAGTTTCAAAACTACACAATTTTGTTTAGTTTATTATTATTTTTTTTAAATAATAATGTTAATTGTTCAGTTAATCTAAAAACTTTGAAATAATTTTTTTTAATAATAGACAAAAATAATATTTTGAGTTTCAAATATTAACTTTACATGATTGGTGACTACTTTAAGCTTATATAATTAATGGATTTTCGCGAAAAGAATAATTTATAGCTTTACTCAACGATGTAAGTTACGATCTGCGAAAGTAATCACGTGACAATTTATCTCGAATAATAAATTGCTAAGCGTCTTTAATAAAAAAATGTATTTTACAGCCAATACATATAAATAATTTTGATGACTATCAACTAAAACATTTCTTAGAGATCAGCTGTTAAATAAAATACTACTCGTCTAAAAATAATATTTTCTCAGCCCGATAAAATTTATGATTTGATATTGAAAATGAAAATCTAGAATCCTTAAAATTAAATTCCCGAGTAAACAGCGTAAGAGCAAAATTGGCGATATATCTCTTCTTTACTTTCATTTCGTTTTTCTCTTACGTGGGATGAATGACCCATACGATCCAATGAAGGTCTTTCAAGGACGCGCGCCGAGTAGAGGCTGTACAGGGGCTTTCGCATACGCTTGCGCACACGTACCTGACACATCTTGGCATGATCGTTTTGCTTTCGAAATCATGATTATAGGATACATAAAATTAAATCAATTATGTAACCTACATTTCGCACTGTATATGGTATTGTTTTAAAGCACAACCTATTATAAAATTAATAATGCTACCTTACTAATATCTGCTCATTAAAGTATACTAAAATAATAAGGAGTGAAGAAGAAGAAAGAATTGAAGTAATCTCGGATGGAGAGGATTGCTTAGAAGACTTTAATTATCGAAAAGTATTAAAAAAGATTTGATCTACGATTAATTAGAAAAATTCATTGAGTTTTTTTAATTAATCGCTGAATTTTTAACCAATTATAGAATCTTATCGTGAAACCTGACAATAATCATTATGGAGCAATAAAGCTTTTTATCTTCAATTCTTTAGTTATTCTCGAAACTTTCTGACAGACTTTAATGATCACGTACCACAACAAGCTTGTGGTAGGAAGCGGCAGAGGAAGACGGCACACTGACAAGGAAAAGTTACTCCGAACCAAGATAGGATTAGTATCCCATGGGAAATCAAGCGCCGCGAGGGATTTCTGAACGTATTGTCCTCCGACCTCCAATAAAAGCCCGAGCTACTAATTGTCGCGCACTTTCAGTTGATATCACCTCAGATGCTGCCATTTACCGTAGATGCTGCTAGTTCCTATTGTCAGTGCTGCCGCTGCAGGGGCATGTCTATACTTGCTACTCAGATAAACTCGTTCGAGTTATACTCAACAACAAAGAGAAACACACTTGACACGTCTGGGTGTATTGCTTAATTGAAGAACTTGTTGAGTAAGTGATGGAGTGTTAAAATAACCTTATCTTTCGCAGCAGCACACCTACTCGTTTTAAAGGGCAACGTATCCATCTAAACTAGTCACTAATCATTCATGTTTTTACCCATCCTCAAAATGCCACATTTTAATGTAAGTAATTTTAGTGATTACTCGTTAAAAATGCGTTATTCTTAAGTTTACTTTTATAATTTATTATAAATATCAGTTTAATTTTAATTATTAATTTCTTAATGATATTATAAAGTAAAATAAAGATAATAGATATTAAGTTCGTATTTCACAATTTTCAATTATTAATATATTAAATAATATTCTTAATGTATTTCATGAATATCAATAAATATAATTTATTTGCAACAAAAATTTATTTATTTTCGACAATACCCTTAACAAAGTTAAGCCAAATTACTCAAATATCTGGTCGATTCTGCGTACATCTGAGGTAATTACCTGAAAGGAAGGAGTCACGTAGTCTTCGTAATCTAACAGACTTCCAAGCTAGCTGTGGAATTTGCTTTCATCGACCCACAATGTATGCCGGTCTTCTTTATCTTTCACTTTTCTTTTTCTTTTTTCTTTGTTCTTCAACATATTCATTTCGGATAAGAATGTTTTTATTTAATTAAATCTAATTTTGTGCTACATTTTCCTGACTACGTACTCTCATTTCACGTTACTAAAAAAACCTCGAATACGTTAAATTTATGAAAACATCCAGAATTGTAAAAATACTTTTATGACTATAAAAAACATTCGAGGTATTTTTAAATTTACGAAAAATGACACGACTATGAACATCCCTTTTTTGATACGTTACCTATTCCCCGACAGAAACATAGATATAGGGAGCGAAACTCATCCTTAATATTACAAGCTTGTAGCAAAGCGCAGGTAGCTGGCGTTTTATGGTGTAGCCAAGCACCTCCGAGGAATGCGGTCTTTTGCCTCGACCAGTGACAGCCTTTGGAGAGACTAACTTTGCCCGGGAGCCCGGAAAAGCGGCGTTCAAAGCCCGACTCTGCGGCTGGGGGCATGTATGCGCTCACGAGCGTAAGTACTGCACGCACTCGAGCCAGCGAACGGCAGCAGGAGGAGCAGCGGCCGACCTAGCCAAACTCGCACCGAGCCGAAGTCCCGCGGACGAATTTGTAACCTCATTCCCATTTTCGAGCAGCCGGTGCGCTAGTGCGCACGTACATACTGCATGCGAGCGGCTTTTCGAGACCAAGCAGAGCAGCAGCTGGCCTGCTCGCTGTGGCTTCTCCATCGCCTCTCCAACGGATCAAGACTGCTACTGCAAAGCTTTCTCTCTTTCTCGGTCTCGAAGACGAGAGCTGGGCCCCGCCAGCCTGACCCTTCTATACACGTACTTTTGTCTTTCTGGCTGCTCGTGAATAGAGCTAGAGATTCTCTTTCATTCTTCGTACATCTCTCGCTTTTCCTCTACCTTCGAATTCCCGTTTCTGTGCCGCGCCCTAGCACTTGCTCAAAGTCAAGGAAACTGATTCGGTGTCGCCGAAGCCTTTCTTTCATCTACTCTGCCCTGGCACGCTACCTCGCTCCCTCGCACCCTTTGTTCTATTTCAAACAATGCCTTCTTTCATTTTGTTGTATTTTCTGATTCATGAAAATACCAGTTTAACAGATTCTTTTGTTCTCTCCGACAAAAACAATCACTATCAATCATCATTTTTCCCCCTATTATACGAACACGTGTCTTTTCTCTTAATTGCTAACTTTCATTTTGATTAAAAATTGACGCGAAAATCGAGTGTGCACCAGTAAAAGGTTTATGATAATGTGACAGCTATTAAAACTTGAGTCTACAATTTTCGCAAACGTCACGTCACAGCGAATAATTTTAATATCCTCATGAAACTTGCATACGCCGTGTGACTGTAAGCTTTCAATCTCTAGATAACACGTTTGCAGTTTCGACAAAAATTTACAAATTTTACGTGACGAAAATAAAATAAAAACTCGATTTGATAAAATATTGCATTATACAAATAAGTTTAATTTAATGACATTATTTCCGAATATTTTGTACAATTTAATAAAATAATATTTCTTTTTTTTTAAATACATTGAATATTTTTTGGTAATTATTATTTATTGTCACTTTAAAAAAAAAGTATTTTGCAGTATTTGAATAAATTTAAACCGTCAATTATAAAAGCTGCACAGTTAAAAAGTAAAATTAAAAATAAATTAAATAAAGAAAAGCAAAGTAGGTAAGTCCATAAATATACCCGTAGTCCTTACAGAATACCTCGGCTTTACAATTATTTGAGAACAATGTTCTCTCTCGGTATACGCACAACTTCAATTTCATCTTGAGATCTCATTCGGGAAGAACGTGACATAATTATTTCTTAAATGTAATCTCGTGCAAGACAATAACAGGAATGATATCGAAATGCGTAACTTTAAAATAATAAAAAAAATAATGAAAATGTCAACAATGCATCATTAAAATTTTTACTCTGTTTACCAACGTTTTCTGATCGTCAATCTTTCAGTTCTTGCTCGCATTAGTCCATACAGTTAGCAAACAATGGTTTTGTTGGTATGCAAATCCTTACAATAAATACAGGCTTTGTGGGTAACGAGCTAGATATCTACTCCGCTGCTTGGCTTGGCCTGCTTTCTCAGCGCTTATAACTGTCGAATGGCAAATCAAGTTTACCCTCGCCAATCAGTCATCTACAGATAAATATCAAGCTTGCTTTTATTCTCTGTGGTACCATGCATCATTTGTTTCCTTTTTCTCTTATTTTCACTCTTTTTTTATGTAATTGTAATTATTATCGTAACTGATTTTACATTATTTTAAACAATTAAAAATAATATTTTGAAAAATATACTTGAATAAATACAACGTCAAGAAGAAGCGAAAAAGTCTGCGAAGGAAATAAAAAACAATAATTTAAAAGGATGTGGGATTTGAAGAAGGTTTTTATAAATGTTTATAAAACATAAAATAAATAGGCATAATATCGTTAGAAAATGAGTTTATTTCTCTGTACCTTATATTCTATGTACAAAGCAACGGTACCGACGTTAACGATGGTTCAACGTGAGAGATAACTCAATAGTACAAAAGAAGAGAGACGAGTATATTGTCATTGATAAAACGCTCGCTGTGAACATTTTGACTTGAAAAACAGGACAATAAAGAAATGACACGTTTATTATTATTTTTCATTATTTTTTTTATCAACTTGATATTAGACGCCAGAACGGATTAAGTGAACTCATTTAAAATTTGGACGGAATTGAATCGTATTATGCGTATGTTAATAAGGGACGTGTGTGAGTGACGAGGAAATTGGAAGACGACAAGTAAGGGATAGATGAATAATTACGCATGTTATAACGTATAAGTATGTATAATATAATATTAATAATAATAAATAAGCGATGCTGGTGCGCCGATAAGAAGGTGCTCGTACGCCGGGTAAGCTCTGTACATGACGGTAATCGTGATTAGAGTTGCTCTGCGAGCATGCTATAAGGGACACGAAAGGAGCAGAGATACACACACACGCGCGCGCACTGACGTACACACAGACACACACACACACACACACACACACACACACACACACACACACAGATACGGAGACACTGGCTACTGCTGCGGTGCGCACAAAGGGCGACGTGCAAGTGCACACGTTTGGTCGTCCAGTAGTGGCAAAGAGCAGGACTAAGAGTCGAAGCAGGTTGGCTGGGGGTGGGGTGGAGGTAAGGAAGGGGTTAGGGGGATCTGAGAGCTGGAAGAGCGGACGAGACGAGGGCAAGGGAGCGTAAAAAGAAAAGGAGGTCGGAAGAGAGCTAGAATTATGCACGTTAGTCAGGGTACAGAGCAGACTCGAGCTTTTCGAGCAGCACGGAGCAGGCGCGCACCTCAGGCTCGAGGACAAGCACCGAACGTCTACGATGTGCAGACCGTGTCGCGAGTACGCGCAAAAAATCATGGAGTGTATACAGAGTGAGCGAGGCTGGGGGAGGGGAGGATGAGCGGGGTGGAAAAGCCGAGAGGGCGAGGAGAGCTAGAGCAGAGCGGCTGCGGCGCTAGTAACCGACCTCGGAGCTCGGTTATTCGCCTGTCTTGCGACCCCCGGTGCTCAACAGCTCAAGTCAGTTAATGAGTCGCGCCCTCTGCTCTCCTCTCCCTATCTATAGATATACATATATATGCGGGTGCTACTGGTTGGAGTTGACGCGGAGGTTGACATGGAATGGAGTCGTGGGGAGGAAGGAGGGCAGCGGGAGGAGAGGATCAAGAGATAAAACGGTGGTTGCTAAGAGAATATAAGTACGAGCGATCGTCCTCGAGCCCAATTTTTCTTATTATTCTTTTTTTTTCTCTTTTTACTTACGTATATTCATACTCGGGTACATATATATATGTATTTATATATATTTATATTTATATGATCATATGTATGTTGGATTTTCCTTAACGTTTATTCTTATCACGTACATTTTCATTAATTAAGATATGATTTGATCGTTACATAGTATCGTATACACGTTTAAGTATCATCATCATGTTGCTATTACTGTTCGTGTATGTTGTAATGAAAAAAAAAAAGAAGGAATCAGGGAGTTAAGGTGGGGGGCGGAGGTTGCAAGGAGGGTTGGATATTTGTTGCGCAGTTTTCATCGAGTACAGTCGAAGGCGAAGCGAGCGCCGGAAAAGTTCCTTTCGTCTCGCGCAAGCCCCGTTCGTCGGGCTCGATGAGAAGTGCGTCAGTCGTAGCTGTCGATGAAAGATCGAAGATAAATCATGAAACTGCTTTATATAATGTATGTATAGCTCGGGGCCGGCCGGCGCAGGGGAGATCCTCGACTCGCGTCCTGGGGCTCGGCTCTGCTTAGCCAAGCGATCATTTTTCTCCCGTCCCGGGCGTCGAATCGACTGCGTCGCAGGTCGCCCGCGGTCGATCCGGCTGAACGGGGGGGAGGAAGCGAGAGCAGTACAAGGAACAGTACAAGGATCTCGACTGCGTCAGCTGGCTGGTGCGCTCGCGGCTACAGCGGCGGCGGCGGCGCACTCGTGACGCGCACGCGTAACGTGCTCGACGCAGCACCGGTTACGAAACTACTACTCCTCTCTCTTTCTTTCTTTCTCTTTCTCTCTTTCTCTTCGTACTTGCATAATTGGCTCTACCCTCTCACCACAAGCAAATTGGATATACTATTTCAGCTTAGATTAGCAGATCTATAAAACTTTATCGTTGGATAGCAACGTTGAATCTTATTCACGCGTACTTGTTTACTTATTTGCTCTCTCTTCTGTAAGAGCGCGCTTTTTTTTGCAACTTTTCTTTCTTTTTATAAGTCGTATAAACTCGTTCGCGTAGGCACCGTCTTTGAAAAAATTTTCACATCTTTTACTAGAACCTTTTCTGTTTTTTTTCTTTATTTTTTTATACTATCATTTACGTTCGAACGTTTTTATTGCTCCAACGAATTTTCTTAACTTTGATATCTCGCAACTTCTTTTGTTTCCATTAATTTTTCATCGGGAAAATTATCCCGGGGAAATAGTTTTTACAGCGAATTATTAGGATCGATCTGAATTTACAGGCAACAAAAAAAGATCGTAAAAGACTCGTTAAACTACCGAACCAATTACGCTATTGCTAAGGTATAAACTTGTGACTGCAAAAAGTCAATTGACTGTTAAATAGAGAAATTAATTTCAACAAGTGTATTTAAGCCGTGAAATCCGGAGAAGGGGTAGAAAATTATTTATAAAAAAAAAAAAACAAGAGCCGTGAAAAATTTGCTCCTTTGCCCGTATTAACGGGAAAACATAAAAGCTTTGACAGAACGCGCTTTAAAGCCGACGGCGCGTTGCTCGGGAACTGGAGACTTGGCAAACTCGATATTCCGGTTTTCCTTTTTTCGCGAGAATCTAAGAAGCCGCGCACACGGAGCCATCTTAATTAAAGCGCTCGAGGACGCCGGCGTCCCACGTTATTAAAATGGAGCATATATCACGTTGCTCCCATTGCCGTTTATCGAATTTCACACGCGCGACGCAAACTCAAGCCGTGAGTATCTATAGTGGAAGTCGGGTGGAGAGGGGGGGACTAAGGGAGTGCATGTCATCGAATGGCGATTTTTAGCGAGCCCGCAGCTGCAGCGAGCAGGAACAAGCTAACCAAGAATTTGAGTAAAAGCGAGAAAGGTTGTCTGCGGGAGAGAAATAGAAGGAGAGAGAGAGAGTGAGTGAGTGAGAGAGAAATCACGAGAGGCAATTAACCTGCTCGTGTGTTCTCATGCAGAATATCTCCCGCTCGTTGCTGCCTACTCCACATACACATGTAGACAGTCACTCACAGACACACACAGACAGAGAGGTGCCGAGGTTGGTTTCCATCCCTCCGGCTGATGGTCCGCCCGCTTGCTTTCTGTCCTCTGATGCCCTACCACCTCAAGCATCTACATAATCACGCTCAATTCCCAATGCTAATTAGGACCTGCGCTACGTAGCAAATACGCGTCGACCTCCATCACCTTTTGACTCGACCTCGGCCACGCCTCGTCATTTTTCACTCTCTTTATATTACGGATCTTCTGCATCATTATTCTCCAACTCTATCCTTCTCTTACTCTCTCTATCTCTCTCTTTCTCTGTTCTCTCTTGCTTCCAACATTTTCTTTTGTTCGTTTTTACAAATTTTTGCAGCTTTTGAAATTATTTCAAGTGGTAATGTTAAATGATATTTCTTTTATTTGAAAAGGGAAGAGGTTGGGAAAAAACATTTTTCGAATTGTGTATGTCGACTTATTTGAAATTGCCTTTTTCCATTCAATAGATAGGCAATAAGCTGGCGTGCACACGCACGATTCTGTAATCGATACGCGTAGTGGAGTGATTCTGAGAGCTGCTTAAACGTAATAGTCTTCGACTTGTTTAATGTAGCGGCAATTATCCGATAAAGTTTTTTTTTGCAAAAATTCGCGTATGTAAAAATAAGACTTTATAATACAAAATTCTTTATGCACCCTCGTGATTTTGACTCAAAGAAAACTTGGTAAAATAAAAGATTGAGAAAGCTTAGTCAAGAAAATTCGTTGATAATCTACATAAAAAAGTTTGACAGGTAAATAGAATAGGAGTGATAATAATTATTATCAATTCGTGACCTTATAGAGAAACTCATTGATTGGCACGTAGCGTCATTTGTGTTTTTGATTTTAATTTCGTGACTTACTACTTCGAAGAGCATTACATCTTTCTCTGCTTATCTTTGACGAACATATCGAAAAAGTAAACTCTTGAAGTTATTGACAAATCTATAATTGAAAACGTCGTCCTTTTATGGAACAGTTGCAGATAAGTTAGCATGATTCGAACGTATCTGATACGTTCTATAAAATCTTAGAAATAGCAATTGTACTCTTTGAGTTGCTCGTTTTCAAGAAATAGAAATATCTTGTTCAATTTCAAAAGATTCTATATGCTTAAGTGAAAAAAATGGAAATCTTAGAAAAAAATAAAGCTTACGCGATTTTTCTAACGAATTACTCGAAAAGGTCTGTTTTGTATTAAGTTAAAAAAAATTTATTTAGAGCTATATTATATGGAGAGTAGTACAAGTAGAGAAATACAAGTTTTTGCTCAGAATGCTATAAATGTGAAAAATACATTTTGTACAGAGGATAAAGGAAAAGCGAGATTCGAAATATTGAAAAAATTTATGACATGTGTCTTGGAAAAAGAAATGTTATTCATTGCAGAATAGGAAAATAAAAATAAAAATTATCTAAGAATTTCGAAATCTCACTTTTCCGACATTGCACAGTCCAACTTATAGCATTTCCAGCGAACGTCAAAAAAATCGGTATTGAGTCCTATAGAGATTCTACTAGCAATGTGCATTCCCGGAGCTTGAGCCGCTCGGTGAGGGGAATGTACACAGATAGTAGGCATGTGTATTGTGTCGTAGGAAGCCGCGTAGGTTCGTTCATGCGTACTCGATAAACCTACGTAGGAGCCTACGGCGGTGAAACTAAAGCTACGGGAGATTCTCCAGGGAATCCCGCTGGAGCTTCGTTCTGAGCTTCCGTCATGTAATGTATATGTAAATAGGAGAGAATACCAGGATCTTTTTGATCGGTGCATGGGCTCGACCTTCATCGCGAATCTGCCGCGGCTTTGCCAGCAGTGAGGCGGTCATCCTTAGCAAAAGAGGGAAAAAAGCTTTCCTCCGCGTCGTCGGTTCTTTTCCTCCTTTTTGCTATCGTTGAGAAATCGCGACGAGGATGACCGCGCCAGGCTAGCGCCTCTGCTTTGTGAGCACGAGCGAGCTCGTGGGCTGCCGTAGCCGCGGGCCGCGGCTGCCAGAGCACCATCCTGCCGGGAGATTCGCGACGAGATGGAGACTGAGTTACAATAATAATAGGCGGACTCGGGCGGAGGAGCGGCGGGAAGCGGCTGGCCGTGCTGGTGAGGCCGCGGCTGGGCCGCCGCTCGTCCGCCGGCCTCGGGAGTCGCGCGGGGCCGAATCAGAAGCGGCGCGAGTAGGCCTGGGCGTCGTAGAGCTTGCAGAGGCTGTCGGCCCTGCCGCTGTGCATGCCCGGCACCGAGACCGAGACCGAGAGGGCCTCCTGGTGCTTGAGGCTCTGGCGGCGGCGCTGCCAGACGAACGCCAGCAGCGCGATGATGGCAATTTGAGCGACTAGGAATACGGTGCCGGCGATCATGGCCTCGCCCAGGTTCATGCAGACGCCCATCAGCCCGGACGTCAGGGGCTCGTCGAGCTCGGCGTAGACGTCGTCGCGGCCGAGGCTCGAGTTGCCCCCGCTGCCGAGCTGCTGCTGCCGACTGCTCGGGTCGCGCTGCTCGAAGCCGAACTTGTCCGTTATCTGGATGGACTGGACGAGCAGCAGGTCCTCGCGCATCTGCGAGGCCGCGGCCGAACGCCTGCGGCGCCGGCGCCCGTACGATATCACCGAGCGCAGCTCGCCCGTCGACTCCTCCTGGTCGCACTGGACGGGCTCGCAGCTCGGCATGCACGGCGTCACCAGGGCGCGGAACTGCACGACCTCCGAGCTCGGGAACTTGAAGGCGTCGAAGTGCGACAGCAGGATCTGAAAGCACACAAGTGCACGAGGCATTACTCACACCACTCAACTCTTGACTTTCTCATTATTCGATTTTTCAAAAAACAAAAGCATAACAAACGATGCAAGGCAATTTAGCCGGTTCAATAAGCCGCGCGTTGCCAATTGCTTTTTGTTTTAAATCCGCAGCGGCTGCATTGCTTTTCAAATTCGCGAGATTCATTTTTTACCATCGCCTACGAACTCATTATCTTTGCCGCATAAAGCTAAATGGGAAGATTACCTATCAAAATTTATCGAGTAGCAGCCTACCATTCAATACAATTGCCCCGCTCGATTCGCTGTATCATTGTTATATCTATATGAGTAGCAATAAATACGTCGAAATACGCGGCGTATGTACACAGGTATTTACAGCCCGCGCGCTCGCTCGTTTAGCCCCGCCGGCTGGCCTACAATTTGTCTGCCCTCCCTCTACCCCCACCCCTTCCACTTCCCATTTCGCCCCTCCAAAAAGGGGCAAATAAAGAAAATAAAGAAAAAATAAAATAACAAATAAAGCAAAGCTCCTTGCGTAATACGCATCTTGTAAATAATGGTGGAGCAGTTGCCGAGGCCCCGCTGCGCTACTATTTCGAGCAATACGAGCAGGTGGATGCTAGAGAGGAAGCAGAGAGAGAGGCTAGCGGAGGGGTAAACGGGGCCGAAGTGGGCGGTTCGCATTACCTCGTTGCAAAAGTGCGTCGAGCTTTGCCGGTGCTCTCTGCCCCCCCACCCCCTCTTCCGTTCCACCTCGAAACGGCGGCCGCGCGCGGGCATTCGAAGCGAATAAATATTCCAGGCTTGCGCGTTAATCCCGAAATTCCTGAAAATGCGCAAGCCGGACCGCGTCGTCGATGGTAATCCGCGCGCGTGCGTTCGCCTATCTCTGCATCATTCGGCTACTGCTGCTCTCTCGTCCCGCTCATTGTCCTTCCCCTCCTCCCTTCTTCACTTGGTACACAACTATTTGGCCGTTTTTAAATCGATCTCATTACTCTAATCTCACCGGCGAAATGTTTAACAATAACGTTAATACTATGGCCGATGGAAGGGATAAAAAGAACGGACATCAGAGCAATTGTCAAATAAAAATAGCGGCGAGCGATAGTTGCGCAGAGTCATCGATAAAGCACTAGAAGTAGAAAAAAAAGGTCGGAATAGAAACCTGACGCATCGATTACAGTCGTGTCGAGCGAGAGCGGGTGGATGAGTAGGTGGGGGGCTCTCTCTCTCGCTATCATCGCGCATCTTCATCGCCTCCTATAAATACAGCGTCCATTCGCTCCCCGCACCACCATAATTTCGCGAGCGGCACGCCTCGTTAATTCCCTTAAATCCACGCATGCAACGGCTCGAGGGAAGGGGGGTGGGTGGAGGCTTAGCGGGAGGGGCGCAGCACGAATTTACGAGCGAGCAAAAGAAGGCTCGATATTCCGCGTGACCGGCTTGCGCGCCGCGGTACTCGCGAAGCTCTCTCTCTCTAGCTATATAGCAGTTCGCCACGGAATCCGGGATAACGCACGGCGCAGAATGCGGATGTAGCGCGCAGCTCCGTGTGTTGGCGGACACCTCGGGCCTCTATCCTCCCTCCTTCTTTCCTACTCCCACTCCTCCTCCTCTTTTCTTCCTCTTCTTCTTCGTCTTCTTCCTACTCGGCCGGCGCTCTCTCTCTCTCTCTGGCATTTTTCTCGCGCGACTTCTCGCCTCGTCTCTCTGCCTCATATGCGCGCGAGAGCTCTTCTTTTGCCCCTTTCCACTTTTACTCCTACTACTAGCTAGCCAACTAGCTCGAGCGTCTACCCTTCTCTCCCTCGATTTGCGTGCCTTGTTTCTTGCTCTTTATTAGCCAAGATCGTATAACAGCAATTATCTGGAATTACGACGGTAAAACGTGAGAAGCAAAGAGTCTCTTCCTCGTGCTTATTCCGCGATAAAGCAAAAGAGCCAAGACTTCCCCTTCCCACCGCCACCCTTACCCTGCACCTCCTCCCCCTCCCCCCGACATCCTCTCTCACATGTACTCGCTCCGGTTTTGCCAGTTATACCTACACGCGTTATGACCTATTTTATGACAAATACTAAGCCGTTGAATAATCTCGGCAGTGGAGATCGAGAACTTAACAACTCGGGGCAACTTTTAGAAAATAAACACTCCTTGTACATATCGCGCGTCTTGATTAGATAAAGAATCGCGTGCAGGATGTTTATTTTTTTATCTCGTATATTTGTCTCCTGCGCCCCCAGTGTCCGACTTCTATTTTCAGAGTCTTAAATAATAATATAATTTTCTTCGCTGAACAAGCCGGTTCCTTAACATGCCCGTAAAATTTATATCTAAAAAATCGTTTGATCATTAAGTTGTTTGTACGAAATAAAAAGAAAGAAGAAGATGCAGCGCTGGGAATCCATGAGGATTTGCGAGTATTTTTACGAATCGAATTGGCAATAATACTTTATTATAATACCTGATCTTTCTTTATGCCCAATGTAACGATCACATGATGTAGCTATTTTTGGATTACGTAAGATTTTCGATTTTACTTAAAGGCCGTACATATGAAGATTAAAAAATTCAAAATTAAACGGCACGTAACATTGATTCGCCAAGATTTCTTCGGGAATCAAGTTTTCCATATTTCCTCCGATTTCTTCGAGCAAATCCAAGTTTATGCGCGTGGAGGAAGAAGTAGTAAAAAAAAAAGATTAGCATGCGGTATTGAACGTTGCACGGGCCAAGCGATCGCGAAGTCTCTGATTGAAACAATATCATTTTTCCTTGGCCTACACCTAAAGCCCACACGTAGCCTGGGCAAGCTAAAAATTATAAGCAAGTCAAGCGGAGGTTCTCCGTCTCCGCTTTGTCCCGGTAAAGCTCGGGCTTTGCCAAGCCGTGCGCGAGTAGAACGAGCCGGCATCATAAGTGTAGCAAGACATTAGTCAAGTCGTAAACTGCTATCTTTACGGGCGAGAGAGAGAGTGAGAGAGCCGAGGGCAGTCCGGTCGAGCCACGAGGCCGATTCCTCGTCGCGTGTTATTTTACCCTCGCTGCGCTGGAAAATGCTGCTGGCTCTTTTTGCCTCGCGAGCAGCGGCAAGTGGCGTCGCGGGGGTCGCGGGGGGCTTGAAAAATGCTTTCAATTTCATTCAAACTAGTCGCGGTGCCCTGCCACGTCAGTCGTCTTACGTGACGAGCATACGTGAGCCGAGGGAGAGATAGGACGTGGAAAGTGAAGAGGAGAGCCTGAGAGGCGCTGCCAGAGGGGGAGAGGCTCTTCTAGAACGAGAGAGGGTCTTCCGCAAATTTTCCGAGGCCCGTCGCTCGCTGCTGCTTCTGCCGCTGGAAGAGGAACGAGTGGCCCTCATTTTTCTTCGACGTCGGTTAATAAAATCAACCGAGGGCTTTGGCCCGTATACGTGAGCTCGCGCCCGGCCGCGTAAGAGGAGGGCCCAGGCCACGTGTACACGTGAGGAAGGAGCGCGGGGGAGTCGAGAGAGAGCGGCACGCGGCGAACGCCTTGTCGAATTTATGTTTCCTCCAGGCGCGCTTCCTCTGCCAGAGGCTGCCTCGGCAGATATTTCATCGAGAGGGCGAGGATCGACGGGGCGCGGCTTTCCGAGAGCGGCTGCCGCGCGCGTTTTATCACCCCCATACGTCGATGCTGCTGCTGGTGTATGGAGCCGCTGCGAGAACGTCTGAGTGCATTCTTCGCCGGGGCGGCATCCCTGTTCCCCGGGCGTTTGTCTTTTAAATCGAGGAATTTGCGCGGATTCAGTGGCTTGAGCCGAAAAATTACCGAACTGAATTTGCCGCGGCGCGCGCGGTCGCCCGTTTTCCCGATGTTTTCCACGATACGTCAAATACGTGTGCGCAATATATTTCCGAGGAGGAGAGAGAGAGAGGACTAGCCGGACCAGCCCTACAGTAGGAGCGTCCAGCCAAGCGTAAGATATCTCGAGGATTCTGAAAGCGATCTGTTCTCGTAAATATTGCTCGTGATTTTCCAACTCGACACTTTCCTGCTTTCACAACTGTCTCTTTTACGCGCGCTCGTTTTATTTTTATATTCCCCGGAGCTTGATATATTCCCGGCCGAGCCTTATATCCCACTGCCGTCGCCGCCGTCGCTTTTACCGACACTTCGATTCAATCGCGCTATTTTCTGTTTAGTCGCGCGTACATAATAAATTCCTTATTTGTTACGGCGCTTAACCTTTTTTTTTCTCTCCCTGTAACGTCGTAACAAACGTGCCCGACATTCAAACATTGAATTTGTACAAAGCTCAGAGCGGAATACCCATTGCTTTGACGCCAGACGATGCACGCGCTATTGAGCTAGAGATGAGGGCATTTATTAAAATTATAAATATTTCAAGTCGAGCCAGCAATGGGGAAATGTCGAGCGCATTGAGCCTCGGCAAACGTCTCGACGCAATCTATCGCGAGTGAAAAGTGCCAAGTCTCCGTACTTAGAGAGAGAAAGAGAGAGAGAGCGCGCCGGGCTGGTTGCGCGTGGGACCGTCGGCCGCGAGGTGTTAATTATACGTGCCGCTTGTTAAACGTCCGCGGACTTTGCGAAAACGAATAGCCGCGAGCTGGAGTATCTCTTCCGTCCGGATCGGCTTACACGCGCGCTCTCTCTGCCCCCTTTCCCCCCTGCCATCCCTCCCCCTCCACCTCTTTCTCTCCCTTTCGCCTACGGTATTACCTGTTAATGAAGCAATATTGTGTCTCTCCAAGCGCGATACCGTTGCCATACATCAACCTCCGACTCCGGAACGTTTTATCAGTCCGCAGACAAGCGAATTAAGGAGCTAAGGGAGGGAGGGAGAGGAAAAGAGTTCCACACCAGGGAATTGAGGCTGAGAGCAGCTCAAACAACTCTTGAACGCAAGCCTGCTTCTTCAAAGCCCGATCGCCGGATGTATTTTGTCTTTTATTCATATCTCTCACTCTCACGCTTTGCCTCTCGCGATGACACTTACAAAAATAGGAAATTTTAATGAATCTTCGTGATTGATCATTGTTTCGTACGGGGCACGATATCTTTCACGAATATTTTATGGGGGAAAAAAAGGCAGGCATTAGCATATCTGGGAAGAAAAA
Source organism: Anagyrus pseudococci (assembly GCA_030522585.1). NCBI lineage: Eukaryota > Metazoa > Arthropoda > Insecta > Hymenoptera > Encyrtidae > Anagyrus > Anagyrus pseudococci. The sequence goes on along the minus strand of JAPYYQ010000166.1, from coordinate 29,886 downwards.
ATAGCCATGAATCGTGAATAATTTGAGCATTAAAGAAGCATTACCCAGCCAATTTTCTTTTCCGAAGGACACGTGAAGAATCACCGTATTCCCCGTCAAAATTAATAAGCACGAGAGTCGTCGTCTTCGTCGTCATCGTCTGTCGTAGACAAGCTCAAGCGGAGCTTCGGGGCTGCTGCTGCTCTGGCCGATTCAAATCTCGCGAATGAAATATGTTACGTAAGCATCCTTGTCAGTTCTCGCGCGAGATTCCGAGAGGGAATTTCGAGAGGACGGAGACGAGGAAGACGACGCGACGACACTAGGAACGCCTCGTATATCGTGATAACGCGTCATCCTTCGTCATCGCGCGCGCGCGAGAGAAGATGAAGCGGGCCAGGGGGGCGCGCGCGCTCGCGTCACCTTACTCCAATCGACCTATTACGAGCAGTAAATTGGCCGCCCTCGAAACCTTCCTCTCTTGCACAGTCCCCCAGCTAGCTTCTCCTCGAGAGAGAGCCCCCGCCCATCTATCGTCGCGTCATAAAATCCGACGGCATGATTGATTAGCGCGCGACCGAGCGGGTGAGCGACTATCGTTAACTCGCATTTTTCCCCGTATACTAATATACGCCCAGCCTGCCAGCTTTATTCCCGCAGCGTATCGCTGCCTGGGCACATGTGTCTTGTGCACACACACACACACACATATATCCCCCCCAGCCCGTGTGTAGATCCGTGCACGTGCGCAGCGCTAAAGTCGTTCGGAGTACGCCCGGTACTTTTCGCCTCTGGCTTCTTATCGTCATTACGATTTACGCTTGCCGCTATTAATCAGGCCCTGCCTCCAGCTCCCCCTCCCCGCCCCCCAGCCGCTGGCCCCTCTTCTTCCTCTAGCCGCTCTCAATTCATTCGCGTTTATTTACCGACGCATTATTTTTCGCGAATAAAGATTGCTCGGACCTCGCGCTCTTTTTCCTGGCTCCCAAGCTGATAATTTACTCGAGTACGATTGCGAGAATTTCAATTAGCAACGCAATGTCGCCTCGATTCTCGATGTTACGTCTTTATGGGTCCTCCAGCCTCCCCCTCTCGCTTCATTCGTCCCTCTCCCCCTCCCAATTTATTGTTATTGCGATATAAAACAGAATTGATTTTAATTTCAATCGCAGGCGCGCACACACACAGGTGACTTGTAATTCATGAATATTGCATTTGGCGTCTTCAACGTCGTCGTCGGTAGTGAAATATTTCAAGAAGCGCGCGCGCGTCTGCCTAACGTTCGGGCCGGCAGAGAGATAAATCAGGAGGTAAAAAAGTTGCGTTGAGAAAAGAAAAGCCTGGACTTACCTTGCCGGAAGTGGAGGACTTGTAAAGCGGTCCCATGATAACGTGATCGGTGGGGCATCCCCTCGAGTCGATGAGCACGATCTCGCTGGAGTCGACGCCGTCCATGGCGACGAGCTCCCTCACGAAAATCTCGTAGGGGCTGTTGGGGTCGAGGATTTCGAACTTGAGAGCGAGGGGGTCGCCGACCTCGGCCGAGGGTATGGCCTCGTTGCCGCTGCGATCGGTGATCTTCATGGCGACGTTAGGCGAGTCGACGATCACCTCCTCGGTGAGCACCGGATTGATCTCGCCGCGGACCCCGAGGTCGACCTCGTTCGACACGGTCTTGTTGGTGAGGTCGTACTGGCAGGTGACCGCCAGCCCGAGATCCGAGCTCGTCACGATGGTGTCGTGGTGCTGGATTACGACGTCGTTGAGGTAGCGCCCGAGACCCTGCTGCTTGACGTTGCACTCGAGGTCGTCGTAGGCCATGCGCAGCTCGAACTCCAGCGCCCCCTTAACGTCCTGGACGCACGAGTTCGGCGAGCCCTTGGCGTAGACCTTGCCGTTGAAGAGCTTGCTCGTTTGGATGCGAGCCACCATGTCGCCCGCCAGGCAGTCTATCGACACGTTGTAGCAGGAGCTCAGCTCGTACGTTGACGCCTCCGGCACGTCGAGATAAGGTTCCTGAATAACGACCACGTTTCAGCCAAACTCGTTTCATCAATTCGTTCCCTGGCTTATATTAATAACGCCCACGAAAAATGTGACGAACGGGGAAATTCATTTCCTCGAATATTTCATAAAGTTTTAATCAAAATTATTAAGGAAGGATAGCTCGGCAAGCTTACCTGGATATCGGAGAGTGTGGCCCTGGCGTGATGACTGAGTCGGCAGACCATGTCTCCAGTATCGCCGTAATCGTAAGAATGACAGCGGAATGGAGAGTTTAGGCAGAGCTCGCGGCACTCCTCTGCGGTAGCCACGTCCTGGTAGACCGAGTCCACCGTCTTCAATATGCGTCCGTTGATTTTCTTGAACTCGCACAGCTTCACCGGCTCGTCTACGCAGTGATTCTCGAGATAGTCAATGCCCTTGGCTGGCTCTAAGGCGCCGGATCCGGCCACTGTTAATCTGTCCATGTCCGAGAGCTCGCAGACTCCCGTTGCGTTAATGAAATTAGCGGATCTGAAACACAAATAATCATCGAGTTACACAAAGCCAGAAACGTGTCAAAACAAATTCTTTGAATAAAATTGTTGTGAAAGGACGAACAAAAAGCAAACAAACAACTATATACTGGTTAAAAGAGCTTGAGGAAAAAGAAAAAGGGAAATTCCAGAGGGGCTTAGGCCGTAGCGCGCAATAAGCCTCAAATTCGCGGCGAAAATACACTGACAAAGAAGATTAATTTAAAATTGATTGAAAGCTCAAGCTCGACTAATAAAAAATCGATTACCCGTTCCGTAAAAGGATCGGAGGATGAGGGGCCTCTCGAGTTGCTGCGGAGTCAAGGTTCTACCGGCTGCGTCAAGAGATTTCCTCGAGTCGCACTCGATATATAGGGCAGCTTTGGACGCGGCTCTCAAGCAGTCAGAGAGAGATTGGGGATAGGGGTGGAGGAGGCGGGGGTGGGGGGGAGGATAGAGCAGGAGAGATGGGTTGCTTGTACGAGGAGCATGAGCGCCTGGCTCGCGCGAGGCCGCGCACGTAATGCTTTAAGACATCAGCGAGGCAGCTGTAGCGGCAGTAGAGGGAGGGAGAGAGAAAGAGAAGGCGTCGCACGTCATCCTCTCTCGCGCGTTATTAATCTCGCGCTTTAATATTCGCTCCTCCCACCAGTCGAGAATTTTTGCGCTCCGGCGAAATCGAGTGCCGGCTCCGAGAGAGAGAGGGGGGGGGGGGGGGGGGGGGGGGGGGGGGGGGGGGGAGAGAGAGAGAGAGAGAGAGAGAGAGAGAGAGAGAGAGAGAGAGATTTGCGCCTTGGCCCGCTAGACTTAACGCGAATAATGAATTAATCCTCGGCTGATACGAATTTGACGCCAAGCCTTTTTCAGACTTCCCAGCTTCTCCTCGTCGGCTTATACGTCCTCGTTGTCGTCGTCGTCGTCGTCGTCGGGCCCTCAGCCTCTCCTGTCACGGCTCGTTTTTTTCTTCCTTTCTCCTGGCCTCTTTTTTAATGGCGAAACCGAAGCGTTGCTTGCTGCAGCAGTAGCTCAACGCTCACACCCTGGCCCCCCACTAAAACAATAACCCTCGCATTTTGCAGAATAACAGGGCGCTGAGCACGTAATTATACTTGTGAAACAATCGAAATGCTAATTGGCACGGGCAACACCGGGGGAAGCAGGCGTGTTATTCCAGCTTGCACTAATGGAAAGATCAAGCAGTTTACTCGAGTGCGAAACCTGCTGCTGCCGCCGCCGCCGCCGGGCCGCGAACGCTAGAGCTGACTTACACTCAGTTACCCAAGAGCGAATGTTCGCGCTCTGTGACTTTACTCTCTAAATACACGCAAAACGCAAATAATACCTCTATGATTAATAAACGTTATGACATTCTAAGCAAGGACAGACTACTGCCTAAGCTTTCAATTATTTTCTTCACCTTAGGGAAGCTTATTAGCCACACTGCCGATTTATAATCGTGTTCAGGTGTACTTAGTCGGTACTACAACCGCAAGGACTCTGGTCGTGGATAAGATGGGAAAAAGGATAGAGGGGAAAGAAAAGGGAACGGAAGAGATAAAGAGAAAAAGCGAAAGGGTATAAGATAAGGCGGGAATGAAAAAAAAAGAAGGTGCGAGTCGGCAAAAGAGGCGTAAATTTATTCCGCGTCGTGCCATTATCGATTTGAGATTATATTGCCCCCAAGACTTGAATAATAATATTCATGAGCGCAGCCCGTTATGATTTCAATATTCTCGTTTTCGCGGCACGCAGTCGAAAAAAATCAGCGTCCCGGCGAGTTTTATGCGATCTGCCCCGCGATAGACTGGATTGCCTATAATCGAATGCCTCGACCTCGAGCTCTTCTCTCCTCCCTCCTCGGCTTCCTCAATCTCTTCTCATTCGGCTTTCCACTCGCGATTCGCGAATAATACTTATGCGCCATTCGCTTTAACCCTCTTATACTTCATTTTCCGAATTTAGCCCACTCCTTTTTTCTTCCACTTGGCCGATCATCGTTAAAGCCATCGATAACAATGGAAAAAATGCGCTCGGCTTGAAATTGAGATTGACAGATTACCCCGTATTAACCAAAAAAATATGATCTTCGACTAAATAGAAATATTAAGGCTGCCTTCGGAATTGATGGGACCAATATTATTTTCCATGATAAATTTACGTATTATACATTTTTCGAGGTAAATCAGTACGAAAGATGAAAACAAACGAGGAGGAGAATAATTTAAATTTCGCCCTCGAACATTTAATGGGTAGGTAACTTTTGTCACGCAGAGCACTCACAATAGCTGCCGTTCATTAGTTTCAAGTAAGAACTCTCTCCCTCGTAGTAAGCCATTTCGAACAAATGACAAGACAAGAAAAGAAGCTGCGAATTTCAACAAGAAAGAAAGTAGAAAAGTCGACGGGGCAAAGAGGGGGAAAAGGGGCGGGGCTAAGGGCGGACGAAAAGAATTACAAGTGGTTTATACTGCTGCATTTCAATGAATCTTGAATTATTCTCCGACTTCCCCGAGACGTCGTGTACGCTTTTCGCTAAAAAAGCAGAAAGCAACGTGTAACTTATTTACCAAATGGAATTCTCCCAGTTTCTTCCCTCGGCATTTCTTTTATCAATGCAATTTTCTCAATCTCCACGTAAACACTCATAATTCCGCTTTAGTTTTTATTTTTTTTTTTTTAATTTAAATGTTTACGTAGACAAAAAGATTGAAAAAAAATAAACAAATCGACAAAGCTTTGTCGTCTATGAACATTATAAATACGTAGCTCGGAATAAAAGATCATGTTACACGTCTAAGTAGAAAAAAGTATATCTGGTACAAACAATAAAAACACGAGGCTAAGAAGAAAGAGCGTCATCAATTCGTAAGGTAGATGAGTACACGTCGAGACGTACATGACAACCAGCACCACCCGCCTCGATATCCTCCCCACTCGAAAATCCATAATTTAAATAACAAAGGGTAAAAAGAAAAAGCAAGGGAAAAAGCGAGTGTCCAAAAAAAGAGAAAAAAAAGAGGAGCGAACGATGTTCCGAGACAATATATTTCGAGCCCCCGAGACCTCTGAACTCTATTACACGGCGAGGCACTTTAGGTCTCAAGCCTCTTCATTAATCACGAGGAGCGTCGGCGGCGGGGCGGCCGGGGCATTCTCGTGCGTATCAACCTACATTTGCACGAGCGGCCGCAAAAGAGGAGGCCCCCCGCTCTCTCGCGAGTGTCCGTTGTTTCGCAGCCCCGTGCGCCGCGATATCCTTTCGCATCCATCTCGTTTTTCCCCGTCTGTGCGGCCTCGCCGCCGCCCCCGTCCCTCGGTCGTACTGGCCCCGCTGGCTCCTCCGAGGCTTTTTTTTCCCCGAGAGCGAACTCGCTTACGCCGGCTCTCTCTCGTGCCATTACTCCGGAGATGTAACGTCCCCGTCACCGTCGTCGCCGTCTGCATATACGCACAATCCCATGATACATGGGACGTTCAGCGGCGACCGCGGGCTCGATACGCCCCCCCCCCTACTCTCTCTGTCTCGAATGCTCCATCCCCCCTCTCTTTCTCGGAGGGCTCGACAAATAGCTACAATTACGTTCATGTGCCAATACATAACCCGGATGGTCCGTGTCACCCCAGCAGCTCTCGTGTCCCTGACCATCTATCTTTCTCTCTTCGAAGCGCGTCTCTCTCTCTCTCGTATCCCAACTGCTGCCGGGGCTCCTCCGTTTCGTAAAACCTCCCGACCGAGCTATGCGCTTTTCGTAGCTTCTGCTCGGCGGCCGCCTGCTCCCCAGCGTTTTTCTTCCTCTGGGAAAATATCAGGCAATACTCGTCGACAGTAATTTTAACCTGCTGGGACGCCGAGGACGGATGGCCCGCGCGGAAAGAGAACTGCAAGCACGGGGAGGACGAAGGTGGGTAGGCCAGGGGCAGATGAAGAGAAAAAGATTGTGTAAGAATGAAATGAAAGAGAGTGTGCGAGGGAGGCGATGGGAAACACAAATATAAAACGCTCGTAAAAAAACGCCTCTCTCTCTCTCTCCGCGTATATTCACATCTTTCCAATTTGTCCCTTGGGTGTTATTTTCTTTCTTTTTTCTTTGCAGCACTGCCGGCCGTCCTCCCTCGCGCGCACATGACAGAACAAACGTTATTGGCAAATCTGATATTCGCTGACTTTGGCGTTCTCTCACTGCCGCCCTGTGCAGCCGTCGTTACCGTCGCTGCGCCGCGCGTTTGCTTTACCCAATCGCCGGTTTTGTTTTATTTTTCGTTTTTTTGTTTTCTTTCTTTTTTTTCAACTCGTTTTCGTTTATTTCCCTCGACTGGCCAATTAATCTCCCGAGGCTACAATTGCGCATATATAATATCGAGAAATGCCTTTTTTCCCTCCTCTTTTCACAAGCTTAAACGAGCAAAATTGCATTGTTTTTAATTATAGCTGAAAAAAATGACCTCGTGATGTCGAACGCGAGGAACAATTTTTACTTTAACGTTGTATTTGTACATTTTAAAATATACGTCGGGACGCGAATGTTCGTTTTATATTTTTCATAAAATAAAGCTTCACGCGTAAAATTAAAAATAAATTTAAAACGTATTAGCTTTGTTTTCCGCAAAATCGCAAAAGTAGCCCAAATAAAGTTTAGTTCGCAACACAATTTTGAGCTTGACGTTGTTCTCGTTATAAGGTCAAAAATTTATATTGGATACAAAATCTACGAATTTGCAAGAAACAAAATTAAAGTGAGTTGCATACATTATTATCCGGCGAAAATTAGCAGCGAGCCAAAATGCTGCTTACGATGCATTGAAATCAATTTGACATCGATATAATGGTGACGCATAACGAAGTGCATTATTAAAGCCGGAAAATCAATTTTTATTAGCCGTTATACGTCCGTATAAATTAATTACGCTATCGGCTAGTTCGCACTGGCCCGGCAAGATCAATATTCATTTGGCATTTGTAAATTCCTTTAGCTACCAAATTGATTTGGGTGGGGAGGGGGGTGGTGGCAGGAAACCGAAAAGCTCATTCGATCCGCTGGCAAATAAACGAATAATCGTACGTTATAATTTTCAGATTCTTGATCTGCGATTGAACAAGTCACGCGGTCGCGCGAGCTCAAACTGCCAATGTGTATACGGATAAGGGGGCTCGGAGTGGTAGAGGTGTACATGGCGCCAGACGTTAATTAATATAAATATCCGCAAACGTTGTAATGAATCGCATCTGTCCACGTAGGCACGTGAATGCAGTGCGCAGCCGGAGTGCAGTGCTGTGTGGCCTTATTGCCAATTAATTACTTATATCGCTGGATTTACATTTATGCTAATCCGCGGTTCACCTCAAACGGGAGTAGGCCGCGACCGACAAGCCATAGACGAATGGCCTAGCAGCGCGGCTGCTGCATCGGAAATTACGCGGATCGTCGTGCCGGTAAATCCGCCGATTTATCCGGGGCCTCGAGTCGCGAATACTTTTAACCGACAGCATAGCAGCAGCAACGCGCGAAGCCTCGTCATTCGCGATAACTCGGCGACTGAGGCTGCCTCGAGGCCTGTATACTCGCGACGAGCAAGAGAGAGAGAGAGAGAGAGAGAGAGAGAGAGCTGTTCTGCATCTCGCTCGATAAATTCGCCTCGACTAATCAACTGTGAAGATAATTAAAATTATCTTCGCGGCAGGCACTTGGTCGAGAGCAGAGAGCCTGTCTGCGTGAGCACGCGCGCGAGGAGTAACGTGAGAAACCGCGTCTTTCTTTCTCTCTCGCTCTTCCGATACTCTCTTTCTCGAGTGGGCCGTAGAAGAAACTGGAACGCGAACGGGCTAACTCGTTTGACGAGCGCTAATCTTCGTCTAATTCAGCCTGGCTGTTATTCCGGCCAAGAGAGAAATCTCGTATGCAGAGAGAGGGAGGAGGAGATTAGACTGCGTTATGTTTTCCTAGTTATCAGAGATAAGACTTATCATAACGGATAATTACTGCCGGATTTACGGGCGTGTCGTCCTACTATTCTCGAACTTGAACTCACTCCTCGGGCTCGATCGCCGGGAATTCGAGCGATTCATTACCGGCAAAAAGACAAAGAAGATAAATGAGCGCGCGCGCGTATGGGCGTAAGTGTATGTTTATACGCGTGTGCACCGGGAACACACTCGGCTCAGCTGGTTCTATAGGTGTGTGTGTGTGTGTGTGTATAGAAGCGAGAGAGCCGGCTTTCTAGCGATAATCATTAAAATTGCAAAAACGTCCAAAGAAAATGCCCAAGCTCCTCTCAGCGTTAGCGCCTTATACCTTCGAAAGCGCACTCTCCCTCTCTCTCCCACTCGCCTGTTTCGCAACCTTCTCGTATCCCTCCGGCGTTACGAATTAAGCTTGCTCCGCTGCACCGCCTCTAAACTCGCGAGTGCTCTGTGAGAAACTTGTGCATGCGATCCGAGAGGGAGAGGCCCCGGTCAGCAAGTTACATGCATCCCCCCCCCCCCACCTATCCGCACTCGTTGTCAGTTACATTCGACTACTCTAACCTCGCACTTTTATTACTTTCCTCTCCCCTCGACTCCTACTTATACGACGTGTCACTCTTTTTACCCGATTTATCCTTTTCTCCCTTCTTTTCTTTTTCCTCTGTCGTGACTGTCGTTCCCTCTTGCGCTCAAGCCGGAGAATGAAGTAAAGAAACAATGAAATAGAAAAAAAGGCACGGAAAGAGCCGCTGCTGTTATCACGTACAATCGGCTAGTATTGTGTATAGGTAATAGGTGACGTGATGTTTTATAATCGCTACAGCTGGATTTATCCACTTCGTCCCCTGTCGGTGAAGATTTTTCTCCTCGTCGCAAACTCTCTCCTTCTCCGGCTGTCCGCGGATGTAATAATCACGCGGTAACAATTGTAAATGATTGCCTTGCGGCTGATGCAAACAAAAAGGAGGGACAGAGCGTCGAGTGGACGAGTGGGGTGCTTGGGATGAGGGATAGGAAGAGCAAGGACATGCAGGCCGGTTGGTCAGCGGGGCCGAAGGAAAATGAAAAGTTATAATGCTTCGAGGCTGGCTGATCTCTGCCGGCAGCTCTTGTCGATTTCTCATCGTGAACGTAGCAGCGGTGGCGGCTGCCTCTTCCCCCCCCCCACGCTCCTCTCTCTGTTTCTGCAAATCCAGCCGAAAGATCGAGGAGGAAGAAAAAGAAGCAACAGGAATCGAGGGAGGCGGGAAAGGAGGAGAAGAAGAAGAAGAATGCAGATGGAGTCGAAGCGGCGAAATAAGAGAGACGGGGACGTCGCTACCGCGCCAACGAGCGGCGGAGCGTAGTAGTGCGGGGGCTTAAGGAGATGTGTCCCCGCGATTATGGCTCTCCCCCTCCCTCTGGGGGTAACGCATAGCCGGCCGCTTATCCTGTTCGCCGGGACTCGGCGAGCTCTATTCATACATAGGCATAGGCGTCCGCCGCTGCCGCCTCGTGTACATAGCCTACGCATGAGCCTCTATCCTGCTCTCTCCCCCTCTCGCTCAGTCACTGCAGCTCGCATCTTCCTCTCGCACGGCCTCGTCGTCGCCGCCGCCGTCGTCGTCGTTGTCGTTGCGATGAGGAGACGGATATTGGCGCGCGGGAGCTTTGGCTTTCTCTCTAGGCGCACTGCACACACAGGCGGACTGCATGCCGGGCTAGATTGATGAGCGCGAGTTTATTTGTGTATCGTAAATGCCAATGTACGGAGGATACGCGCGAGAGAGACTCTCTTTCTCTCGGGCCGCGCAACTGGTTTATTTATTTGCCCTGTCGGAATTCATCCGCGAGAATATATTGTGCCCGCTGAAATTTATATGCCCGGCAGCGCTAGCGCGGTATCCAACTCCGCCGAAATGTACTCCGCTGCGCGTTCACACGCTGCTGCTACCGCGCTGCGGCTTCCTATCTCCCGTCTTTTTTCTCAGCTCTCTCCCTCTCTGTCTCTCTCTTGGCTGCGCTCTTCTCGACTTGCATTATTTCACGTCGAGATTAAACTATTTTTTTGCCCTCTTTTTTGGCTTTCGTCTCGGGCGAAAAGACGACAGAAGCAGAGTCGCGTGTTTGCTTGCTTTTATTCCCTTCCATTACAACGCACTCCTCTCTCTCTTGCTACTCCAGCGTCAGCGAGTCTCTCGAGAGCACGATAAATTCTCACCACGCGTTGATTGCGCGACAATTGAAATGGAGTGTCGGGGTGATTATCTGCGTAAGACTGGGCAGGTGAGTGCTAAAAGCTTCGCATGCTTAATCGGCTCTGTCGAGAGAGAGAGAAAACCTTGTCGGCAGAGAAAAAAAGCATTCCGGCACGACTGCTCGGCTGAGAGGCAAAGAGCAGCCCGGAGACCCAGAGAGAGCGCTCTGTCAGCCTACTACCCGAGTGTAATTTGAAGGTTTTAAAAATAGCAAGCATAATAGCCACTCACTTATATATGCACCTGTCAGCAATTATAATTCCGCGCGTTATTGTCCCCTTCTACCAATTTCCCCTTCGTATATTCTTCTTGTAAGCGATTTATTTTCATTGATTTCAAGTTGACTGTAATTAAATAAAATATCAGCGCAAGTATTTACTAATTAAAGTTCACCCGAAATAACTGGTTTAAAATGTACAAAAGCCGGCGGCGAGGCAAATACCGTGTGCCTAAAATTTCCGTTAGGTGTTACGTTTACAAAAGAATTTTAAATGTACATGCGCGGCGTTTATTTGATTATTCGGATATCAATGAACAGACTAGATGTGCGCTCGACGAGGTAAATTTTTAAAATGATCCGGTGGCTTTGTAAAATAAAAAATGCCCCCAGCGCGTCTACGGAATATCGATGTCGACGAGCGAGATAGAGCTCTACAGCTCGTTCGGGCATTACGGAAAAATAGATTCCCCCGACCTAACGCGTATCCAAAGCGAATCGCTCGATTGTTCGGCGTTCATTCACGCGGAATGTAATTAACGCTTCCCGCCGACCTTTTTTTCCGTTAGATGCGCGTTCATGCCTGAAGGGGAAAAATGGGGAGATGAGCAACAAAAAAGTGTGTGGAAGCAAGATCGACGTGCGAGCGCCTTTTATTACACTTTTACATCTCTAATTCTTTTTTTCTCCGCGTTTAAATGCTTTTTCTACTTTGCGATTAGACCTTGTTTATTTGAAATCTAAAACATTTTTGTCAATCATTAACGGTGATTTATGAATAGACGGTCAAACATTTACCGTATGGACTTTAAGGAAGAATAGCAACTGTAATAACTGTTGAACAATAATCTTTTAAATATTGATATTAGATTACAAAAGAATTTGTATCTCGCGATATCGGGCATCATTGATTTCATACAAACGCCGTGTAATTAAAACGACTAAGTCGAATGAGAAACAGAGAGATATAAGACGATGAAGCGGAGAAGGTTGGGGGGGGGGGTTAAACGGAGAGTGCGCGAATGTGTCTATGGAAGAGAGTAGTTTATATCTTGACCCGAACTCTCGGAGACTTATGGGCTGTTAAAACGAAACCGCTATTCGAAACAAGCTACGGAGCCAGCTCGAAGAGAGCTCGTGAAGGAGTGTGAGAGAGAGAGAGAGAGAGAGAGAGAGAGGCAAGAGCGGCGGCAGTGGCAAAGGGGGGCGGCGAAGGAGGGAGGTAGAGGGAGAAAACGCGCGCAGACTGATTTAAAGCCGCGAGTATTGTCTTTGGCGAACATTTACGCGGAAATCCCTCAAGAGTCGATCGTCTCTACTCGAGCCCCTCTCGCTCGATCCTACTGCGCCGTAGTGGCAAATGAAGAGATATTCCGGCCAGAGGCGCCGCGCGGAATCTTGTTTTTCCTCAGCGGCTTATGCAAATAAGGGGGCGAACGTTATATGCGGCTCTCTCTCTCTCTCTCTCGATTCCCCCGCTGGCTGTTTAGTCAAATGAACCTTGGGATCGATTTACATTTAGGGAACTGCTCGGACTCGCTCCCTCCCCTCATCCCCCATTACTGCGCGACCACTGGGAATTTTCGAGCATGTAGGAGGCGGTACGCGCTTAGTCTGGCGAGTTGCCGCTAAGAGAATGAAAATGCTGCAGCTGCTGGACATTAGAAAAACTAACGATCGAGATCAGACAGGGTTATCGGGTTACAAGTTGGCAAAACAAAGTTGTAAAGAAATTTATCGAGGCGCTATTAAAATTTGTCAATTGGTGTAGTTAATAAAAGTTACGTTTCATTGAGCGAAAGTTCATTTGGTGAATAACGATCAGACGTCGATAAGAAAGCTGTAACGAGAAAAATCTCATATCTTCGCGACATCGAGCACAAAAGCCCGAGGCAGAGCAGTCTCACTCAAATGCTTCCATCCATCTTTTGTTTCTTCTTTTTCTTTTCCGTCTGAGTCAGTTCGTTCGCCAACGATTACAGGTTTACAACGCGAGAGTAGCTCCGCAAAATTGTCTAGTAATCTGGGCCACTTTAAAACCTAAGCAAAAAGGAGAGAAAAGAAAAGAACTGTACGTATATATGCGGTTGGATAAGTGTAGTTTCGTCTAGACCTCAACAAGTGTGCTGAAACAAAGGAGGTTACGCATGGAATCTCCTCGTCGAACTATCTTCGACCCCGCAGACGTGATTGATTTTTGCGCGCTAACGATATTGCAGATTCAAAATTTCCAGTTGGAAAAGGGAAAAAATGATTTTCTTGCTAAAGCTAAATATTTTCCTATTGATACACCTGGTTGATGTTATTTAAAAATATGTATGCAATAAGAAACATAATAATGCAAAGTATTGAAACGGAGAAAAAAAATTTGAACGTACAAATAAAATTCCCCTTTTCCCACATATGCCATTTTCCATGTGGAAGATGGTAGTGTAGCCTGATATCTTGGAAGCAGAGTCAGCAACATCGGGACAAATCGCCGGGTATATACGCAACACGGCTGGCGCGTCCAGGGTCTTGGGAGCCAGGATTTTCCCATCCAAAGAGAAAAGGTAGAAGCGACGGCAGTTTGAGTCAATATGTGAAAGCACGCAGAGCTCACATCCGATAGAGACGCAAAACAAAAGCTACAAGCGACGAACGGCAGGCAAACCCGAAAGAGGCAGGGAGGAAGGGAGAGGAGAGAGAGAGAGAGGGAAATAGTCCAGAGGGAGTCACTGCGTCTAGGACGCGACTCCCTGTGGGAAGAGCGAGTGTGGGGAAGGGGAAACCTGTATGGATCAGCACGTCCCTCACCTAGCCCTGGTCGTTGTGTGGCTAATGCTCGTTATCTCGACGTGTCGACTATCTAATGGGTGGTCCGTAATGGCCAACCAGCGATATATTGTCCATTTCTCGAAATGCACCGCTGCCGGCGCCGCCGATCCCGATCCATGTATTACTACCGACAATTATTTTCCTGAATTCCAAAATCTCCGATAGGCGAAGCTACAAATTCTTAACCTCTCTTTCTTCGATTCGTATTTCAAACGTCATTTCGTAGGCACATCGTTATTTGCGAAAAATAAGAATAAAGTAAACGTCTTGTAGTTTAACTAAAGATGTAGATATAACGCTTGAGTACATCCGTTGAGCCCAGTACAAGTTTAATCGAGCAAGTGCTTATATCGTAAAAAGAATCGTTAAATTGGATTTTTATCAAAGCTTGCGTGTTGAAGTTCACTTAGAAGATTGAAATTTAAAGACGCTTCAACAATCGCGGTGGTTCGTCGCTTGATCGAATTTTCAATTGAAATTGATCAGTTCTCAGTCGAGCCACGTCGAAACACTCCTCTTGCATCTCCGGTAAGACCGTTTTCTGGTCAACTTCGTCTTTTCTCCCCTTTTCCTTTTTTCCTTTGTCTTCCTCTCGGTCACATTTGATCTTCTCAGATAATAAAAAGGCTCACGTGACTTCCTAGCTTCTAAGGTCTTTTCTCTTTGATTGACCAAAGGAATTCTAGAACGTGCATTTACTGTTCTCCGATATGAAAATAGGATAACGTATGCAAGCTCTCTCTCCATCATTTTCAACTTAAAGAACGAATAATTATTTTTTACTTTGCAGCTGTTAAATATTTTAGGAGACTTGCTTTCTATCATCATACCTGACTGAATTACCACGTATTTCATAAAAATTTATTTCCATTTTATGAAAAATAAATTTAAAAATGAAATTTTGAAAAATGTACGCGCGGAGACTATAGTAACGACTTAACAATGTATTTTTAATGTCAAGCTCAAAGTTAAATGCCCAAGAGGTATATTCGTAGCGAGGAAATTCTTGCAGGCTATAATAAGGTAAATCTCGTGAAAATCGCACACGTCTAACGGCAGTCCTTAGCTGGCCTCCGGGCATAAATGTCAGCGCCTGGCGTTTGGAAATTTAAGCGCGGGACGAGCCTTAGACGGAAAAAGAATTCAAGAGTTAATGGCAAAACAGTGCAGATTTCGCGTTTCGATTAATAAGCACTTCTCGGTAGTCAGTCTACGCATCTTGGCAAGGGTTGATCGGATAAGAGGCCCAGGCGTCGTTGGTTACGCGACACAGCTATGCAGCGTATGCGGCGTTAGAGAGAACGGGAGAAAGAGAGATGCTGAGGAGACGTTAAGTCTCGCACTCGGCTACGGGACTCGGCCTCGTAATGAATAGACCCTTTCTACGACATCCAGATGCCATTCCAACTGCCTTGGACGCTGGCAGTAACGTCACTCGGATAAAAATACGACCACTTACGTAAGCGTATGTGTGAGAGAACATCTTTAAAACGATCAACTCTAAGCACATAAATTCGTATTATGTTGCGGATTATTAGGATCAATGAACTTGCAATTCTTTTTAAACGAACAAATAATGAAAATAAGCCCAAACAGTTTGCATTTTATCGGTCATTACAGCCGTAGTAAACAAAGTTGAAGCCGTTGCGGAAGTCGAGCGGACGTTCATTCTAATTTAAAGCAGCACGGGCCAAGGATCTCGTAACGTGGATCAGAAGTAGACATACGATAAAGCAAACAGGAAAGACGGGCAAGGGGGAGAGAGAGGGAGAAGTGGGGGAGCAGAGAAAGAAGGAGAGAAAGCGTTCACGGTCGAATCGAAGAAAGGCCTATCGTCGTCCCGACCTACAGAGGGCATTTTCTCCAGAAGCTTCGGATGGTCTTTCTATGAGCGAGAGCAGCCGTGGGAATCTGTTCCGCTGGCCTCCAGGACCTCGACGCTCTTTTATCCTTTTGCGGGTGCGGGACGTATTCCTTTAAAAGTCTAAAGCGGCGATAGGTGAACGAAATGAGGGGGAGGGGAAGAGGTGGGATACCGAGTGAGAGAAAGAGAATGACTCGAGAAGAGGGAGAGGAGGGAAAAACAAGAAAAAGCGGAAATATAAAAAGAGGACAAGAGGAGAGCCGGGAGAGAAGGGATCCGTGCAACTGCAGCGAGCGTGGTGATTCCGCGCTTTAGGATCGATTTTAGTGTATACCCGGCGCTTTTGTTAACGAGGCGACCGCCAACGGGAAACAGAGAGAAAGAGCCAGGGAATCCGAGATTCGTTCGTTTGCCGGCAATGGCCGACCACAGCTGGATTTTTTCACTTGCGATTTGGAGTCGCGTGCGCCGCAGTCGGGCTTTCCTACGGCCGCGCCTCTCACCCAGTCACCAGTGTCTCTGCACGAGTTCGCGTGTACCAGAGAGACTGAGAGAGAGCGCATCCTCTGTCCCCCTTTTCCCGCCACCGTGTGCATGTGCAAAACACGGCCTGCAGTTTGATTCGGACGCCTAATTGTGTTTGATATTCGTGATTCGACTGAGGTCATTAGACGGCGCAACAATCAAACTTGCGCATACGCGAAACGCTAACGACCTGTATTATGCATCTCTCTGCGCCAGCTGTCTATTCGCTAGAAATTGATAAATCCGATAAAAGAGAGATTTTTTTCTCGTTTAAAGTCACATTTTAGTTTAAAACGCCCGAATTTGTTGACTTTTTTCTCCCCCTCGTTCCATTTTCAAAGTAAATAATGCCATCGAATCAACTTTACATGACGAGTAATTAACGAAACTTGTTTGCCATGTGCACATTCATTTGGTAGTCGATTAAAAAAGTCGGGCATTCTAGCATTTATTCGATAAGGAATGTATTCATTTTGAAGTTAAACGAAAAATATATTTTACAACGTTTTACGTATTAATCAAATAAACTAAAAAAATATTCTTTTTTCTGTTTCAGGTAAGTTCACTGGCTGCACAGCAAACTATAAAAAGGAAATTTTTTTCAAGAGACTATTCCAAAAGCTGAAAAGGTAAAAATGAAAGCGATGAAAACACATGTATGAGCTTTGGACTATGCGGAGAGACATAATCTCATCATGTCGGGCCACCTGTCGACTTGCTAAGGTAAATCTCCACTGTGACATTTGTTACACAGAGAAGAATATAAATACGGCGCAGCTGTATTTATATTCGTCGTAGAGAAGTGGCATGACACATCGTCAACGCTCCTACTTTTCCTAGCCCTACAAAAACCCTAGACAAGAGATTTGACTAAGTTACGATGACAAAACGCGTGTGCAGAGCTTAGCGAGTATAATTTTTTTTCTCTTCTCGTCGAAAACCTAGTAAAACTCGTAAAGTTGTAAGTTTAAATATCGTATTTATTTTGAGGTTTAACAAAAACGCTTCGTCCTTTTGTGCCACTGAAAAATTCGAAGCATTAACAGAAGATTGTAGAGCGAGTGCAATTATATCGGTGAATTTAAGAGTAATCCGAATAGCGCAGAACCCGCAGCTCCCATTCGCGCTTATGCGCGTAATAACTTTCTATAGCAGCGAGTCATAGAAGAGGTTTAGAGAGAGAGAGCACAAAATGCAGCTAGAATTTTTCGCAGAGCCCCGCTGCTCTCCTCAAAGCCCGATCTTAGCGGGAGCAGGAGTAAAGTGCAATTTAAAGAAGACATTAATTACGAGGATAAATTTAGTCAGCGAGCCAAAAGGCCCCCCTGTTCTGGCCCTGCCCACGTTTGTATAGGCACATACGTGTGTATACCTGTATGCGTATACGGTCTAGTCGTGTACATGTGAATTCGAGGCTTCTTGCGCGCCCAGCCACGTGTGCGTATTCTCGTCGAGTCGCACGTGCACTAATTACGGTACTTGAATAGAGCCCGCTAGCTCTAGCGTGGGTGGGAAAGGGTTGGGTGGCGAGGGAATGCGCGGGGAAACGGAGAGAGAGAGCGAGCGCAGGCCGGCTGTTCTTGTCCCGCCAGTGCGATTGGCCCTGTGTAGCGTCGGTTTGCGGAAATACGCGCGGCCAGAGTGCGCTCTAGCTTCGTTGACGCGCCACAAAAAGTTTCGCTTCAATTAAAGTCTTGTACGTGATAAGTTTTCGCCCGCAGAAATCTCCAATTTCACGCTAACTTTGTCACCCGGTCACTCCCTTTACCCCCTCCACTTCTCCACTATCTCTCTCTCCACTCCCAGTTCCTCTTCTTCTGCTCGACGTACAGCTAGTCATTGTTCCTGGACTAAATGTCAGCGCTGATTATGCATTTACAGATCTGAACTTATCAGGATTTTCGCTTGTTTACTCACAAAGCGCGCCAAATGCACCGGCAGATTTATGTAGCGATGAATATTTTACGAGCTCGATGCAGATGTCGATAATTAACAGTTT
The DNA here is from genome assembly GCA_030522585.1 of Anagyrus pseudococci. Taxonomy (NCBI): domain Eukaryota; kingdom Metazoa; phylum Arthropoda; class Insecta; order Hymenoptera; family Encyrtidae; genus Anagyrus; species Anagyrus pseudococci. The sequence continues at coordinate 11,767 of JAPYYQ010000166.1, read as the reverse complement.
CAATTGCAATTTATCATCTGATCCCTTATCTTTCCGGCGTTTTGAAATTCAGCTTTAACGCTAATTACCGCGGCATTTGAAATATGCTAACGAATTTTGACGGCTAATGCTAATTAGAATTTCCATCGACTGCTTTATCTTTTTGTTTCTCTCGATAATTTTTTCGCTCTGATGACTTTTTCGTCGCGCTTAACGCAAACTACACAGATATGGGGTTGGCAGAGAGGTAAACAATTTCAATTACAGACCAAGTTTTCGAACTAATCCAGGCAAGAAATGGCGTAAGGTGGAGCAAGAGTAGAAAGGCAGCTCTAATCGAAGCTTGAGTGAATTTCTCCTCTGCGCAGAGGGTTTCCAGATTAAACCGCAAATTCGTGGATTCGCTTTCATCCTTTACTTTTCGCTGCGTCACGCTAACTTCCACTGCAAAGCTAAAGCTTTCAAAGCGTCTTCCCAAGTAATTTTTGCATATTACCCCGTTCCAATGTAACGAAAATAACGTAGTTTTTTTATATTTACCGGAATTTTCTAAAATTCATTCAACCGACATTCCAAGCTTATTCTATTTATACGCGTTACGAATAGCCACAGGGACAAAAAGTGTCAAGGTCGCATATGACGGGCTTACATAAAGAAAGCTTCGAGTTCTTTTCACCTTTCTTTCCGTTGCTTTAGCAGGTGTCCATGCAGGAATGTATTAGCACCATAAATCCTCGAAAATTTATCATCGAGTTGGCGCTTGCGCGTTCCGCGAAATACACGATATTATTTATAGCTTTTCGCTTAATGAGCGAAGCCATTCGTTTCTTTCGCGGATTTTTTCCCCCGGCTCTTTCTATCTTCGAGACTTTTTATTTCACTCCCTCCACTGGTCGGGCAGAACCAGAAGAAGAAGAAGAAGAAGAAGAAGAAGAAGTAGTTGAGAGGAGCAATGAGAGTATCTCTTTGCGCGCGAGCAACTAGTTAACGAGATAAATCTCACTTTCGGATCTTGCCAGTAGGTCTTATCCTCGTGCAGTTGTCTCTCTCTCTCTCCCTTCTCTTCTCTCGTCTCTTTCTTTCTTTTCAATACTTGCAGGGCTTAAAGTCGGATTCTTAGATACACGGCAACGCGCATATAGTTCTTTTGTAGAACGTCCCGGTAAGGAGCTCGTGTCCAACAAGCAGCCAATAAGCAGTTTACACGAAATTAACGCCCCTTACGTGCTTATCCGAGCGTCTCTCGTTATTATGACTTTTACCAAGCTCTACCTCCAACCAAACTCGTGTTATCTACTCCCTACGTTTCAAATGTTTTGTCAACTTATTTTACTCGGCTTATCTTTATAATTAGTCCTTTTTTTCCCACTGCACTCGTAACACAAAACGTTATTTCAGATCCGTTTGGTTAGTGTCGCTATAACACTATTTTATTTTTTTTACTTTTGTTACAACGTAACGCACGTAATGGACACTCTCGTATGGGGCAGCCGGGGCGAATGTGCGTGGGAGAAAAAAAATGGGGGATGGGGGAAAAGAAAGGATAAAAGTTAGCGGAGAGCAGGGGTAAAAAAAAGAAAGAAGGAGCTGGCCCCGAAGTATTTTGCGCGAATTAACCGCACCGCAGACGCTGGGGCGAAAATCGAGATTTTACGCGGCCGTAAAAGTTACAAGAGGCAAGAAATGCGCTGTTGGCTGACTCTTTTCAAGTGGTCATGCTGGCCTCGAACGAGAGCAAAAGGAAAGGGAAGTCGAGAGAGGGAGAGAGAGCCAGTCGCCACGTAGGAGAGAAGGAGGAAGGACTAGACGAGCCAACGGATGCCTGGGGCCCGGGTCATAGTCAAAAAACCCGAGCAAACCATTGCTCTCGAGCGAAGAAAAGAGCGAGGCAGAGAGGGCGATAGGGCAAGGGAGAGAAAGCAGCAACAAAATAGTTTACCAACTCGTTGAACGAGCAGCTCCGGCGGCCGATACCAAGCGTGGTTTTTCCCTAACTTTTCTTTTGAGACTCCACCCCCCCCCCCCTACCTCCGTTAACATCTCTTTCTTCCTTTTTCCATCGCGCGTCTAGCAGCATCGCATCTCGAATTCGTTTTACAACGTTACCGTTGAAATCTTAGCGGTAACAAAGAGCAAGCGCAAAATATACACTTATAGAGAGCGAGAGAGAGAAATACCAGCGGAGATGGAGCAACATTCGTTTTTCCTTCCTTGTTGATATTGAGCTAGGAAATGAAGTTGAAAGAGACGACAGGCTCCGGAAGGAGAGCGTTCAAAGAAAGATCCCCTTTTACGCAACGAACAGATTGACTAAGTTACGCTTTGACTATTTGGTATTTAATCAATGAATACCGCTAAGAAATTCCTCGGGTGCGTTAAAGCAGATCGACGTTTTCCTACGATTTGCCTTGGCTCCTTTAAAATTTAATTAAACGCCCCGGTTTAATGAAAAGGAAATTTTCGCAGCGCTCGCGTTTTATCTTAATGAAATTAATATTTCACCAAGATTATCCGAATTACTTTTATTCACTACGACGACGCTCGAGATATTGACCTTGTCTTGTTTGTTCAGAATTTCTTTTACTCAGGCAGGCCAAAATGGACGTTAAAGAGGTCGCAGACGGATCTCACCTTCGAGCACGGCTATACTAAACGATCAACGCGCCACGTATGGAGCTTTCGTGTTTTTTGCCCCTCCTCCACTTGAAGCGGATCCCTTTTTTCCCAGCTAATCTTCCGTGCGTCAGCAGATTAAGGCTCTCTCCGCGAGCCTTTTTACAAAAACCAACCTCCTAAGTGTTTTTTATAAACAATTCATTATTCGAAGCTCGGCATGCATAAAAATCTTGTTTACCAGACAAATTCGTTTGAAATATCGATTTTTTAAGATCTCTCGAAATCTCTCGCGTTCCGTTAATTTTGCAGCGAGAAGAAAGTTGCTCCGGAGGCGGAGCCGTTGATTACCCCTTGCTCTTTTGGCAAGTGGCGATAAATTGTACGCGCCAGCGTAGAGTGGCGTGGAGCTTTTGCGAGAACCGGTGCTCAAGCTTATTTGCGCAAAGGAGCATGAAAAAGTGCCGTCCTTCCATCGGCTAGGCCTGTTATCGTCGAAAGAAAGGGCCGATGATAAAACTAGAGTGAGCGAGAGTAAAAGAAAAAGCTTAATTTTATTTCACTCGCCCTTGTCCGTCATCCGGACGCAACGGGGGGAAGAAGAATCGCCCGACAGGAGGCATCCCTCTGCGCTCCTAATAGGTAGACACTGCTTGTTTCGGCTGAGGTTAAGCGACTGACCTTGCCTGTACTTGATCTATCGCGAAGGGCATGTTCTGTATTGACTGTGTTGTAGCTCGCTCGGAGCAGAGCTACCTAGCAGTGTCTTCGTGTCCCGGGCGGCCAGAGAGCAGTCATAACACGCTGTGTGCTGGCTTTATTAGGTATGCATCGAGAGCTTAGCCCTCGAAGATAGGGACAAGACAAAGTACGCGACGAGAGGATAAAAAGAACGAGCAGAGCGGCTGGTGGTAGGTGGGAGGAGAGAGAGAGAAGGGAGGAGCGCGCCGCGCACGTCTGATCCGCGCAGCGTTATTAATGTGCAGAACTAAAGGCGAGCCCGATTGCATCGCTTCATGATAAATCTCTTTGGCGGCCCGTCTTTTTCCCTGCCCCTTTTTCTTCTGCTCTGCATCCTCCTCCTCCTTCTCTTCCATCCCCTCGTTCTCCGCCTCCGATCCTTTCTCCTCTCTAGCTCTCCTTAACGCCGGACCCCTCGGGCCAAGCCTCGACGTTTCATTTTGCTGTTATGCTTTTACCCCCGAGTGCCTTGTCGTGTCAATTATTCAACTTTTCTTGGCTTTAAGAGAGCCTCCCCCTTCCTCCTTTTCCCAGCTCTCTGCGACCTTATATCTCTTTTCCGGCCGAAGCAAGCCTAGGCTCTTCCTTGAGGTGAGAGAGCAGCTTCTTTTGCTGCTTCCACCGCCGCTGCTACTCCAGCACAGTTTGACATTTCGAAATTCAATTGAGAACTGCGGGAGAATTACATGCCGCTTGGAAGAAAAGTAAGTTTAACTGATTGAAAGTCGAGTTGCGATAAAAAACTCGCCTCGATACGCATTCCGTTGGAAATTATGCTGGACGAAAAAAAATTGAATTTTAAAATCATAATTGAGTTATCAATTTTTTGTTCGCCTCGGCTCAATCGATATGAATCATAATTTTTTGTTGACGCTCTATTAAAATTTGTCATTTTTAATCTTCATCGGGTACCGATGAAATTTAAAAGATACTTCGAGCTCCTCCTTATTATTATAATGTGACGAAGTGTCTTTAAGAGCGAGAACAACAGAAAAAAAAGCAAAATAAGAAAGAAGGAACCGGACAAATTACATGAATAATTCAGGCGGCGTCCGAAATGAATTTATAATCACGGCAGCATCTTCTCTCGGACGAAGTTTATTTTAAGATGCTCGGATACAGCCAAATCAGCGTAACATCATCATCAGCATCGCCATCATAATCATCATCATCGTCGTTCCCTTTTGCTGGGTAGGGATACAAACAGCAGGGATGACCCGCTCAATATCATCAAGGAGAGAATAAAAAGAGCTGTCGGTTCGAGTGAAGGGGGCCGTCCAAGCCTCGAAGCTACCTCGCTTCGCCGCGAATTAACGTCTTATCAGCATGCTCGATCTAGCCTACGGAGCCGGGCTAAGCTTGCCACTGCCTCCCTCGACTCATCTTAGTTTGATAACGCTAAGAGTCTGCTCGGCTCCTCTAGCCCCCCGAGAGATAACACCCTAATAGAATATTCGCTCTGTTTTATGCAGGCAATTTTCCCTCGCCTCTTTTTTTTCCCCCGTACTCTCCGCGCTTTCCTTTCTTCTGCTCTAATATAATAATAAACGTCCTCGATAATGTAGCGCTTTAAGTAAACTCGCTCTATCATTTAACCGATAGCAGTCGCTTATGAAGCCGTCGATCGGCCAACGAAAGCTGCACACGCCAAAATTGCGAGGCTCGATAATCGAGGGAGGAGAAAAAGAATTCGGAGTAATAAAGTCCGCTATCGCTAAATATTAAGTTCGAGTTATGGAGTAGTCCAGGAGTTTCGCGCTCGATTCGAGATAAAGAAGCGCTGGCTGGGAGCGAGTAGGAAATGAAGAGCAAAATTGGAAAGTGTATAGAGAGAGGCTTGGCTGTGTTGTGGGTGGCTGCGGCGGGGACGCGCGCCTACACGGCGTCACGGTGGAAGCCGGTCTTGAAGTTTCGAGCGATGAATTTCCAGGGACTGAAAGTCAGTGGGCTCTCGCTCTTGGCCCCGGGAAAGAGAGACAGAGCGGAAATGTAAGACGTCGGTCTTGATTAGACGTCATGTTGCGCCGCCGACACCGCAGAGCCTGCTGCCACCGCCGCCGTAGAAGAATACTGGCGCGCGCGTGAGCGAAGGAGAGAACAGGCCTCGCATACACAGAAACACTTTGTCTCTCACTCTTGCTCTTCCTCATTGTCCTGCTCGCTCTCTTTCCTCGGCATTAGCCGCCCGATAAGGGAGTTTCGTGTGGGGCACGGAGCCCCGCTCGCTCTCGGCGCATCTAGCCGCCTTCGCTAATAAGCCTCTGCCGGGGCCTTATCGTTTCTTCTAATCCCCCGAGCCCCCCCCCCCCTATCGTGAGCCAGCTCTCCTCGTCGCTGAGTCTAACCAGAGCCGGGTTTTCCCGCGCGTTCAAACTCAGCAGCGGCGCCTTAGCGATCACTACCGCCTGCCATTTCCTCCGTCACTTTTTCTCAAAGCCCCGCTCCGCGCTGACGTGAGTGCGTGCTCGGCGCGGAGGCGGTGACGGGCCGCGAAAGAGGAAGCGAGAGAGAGAAGAGCGAGTTTCGTTAGCAGCTGCTCCCAAGACCGAGTCAACCTCCTCCGTGCGCAGCCCGGACTTAACTCGAACGGACAAAATAATCGAGCGGCTTTGCATTTTAACGACGTTTATTAATACGCCCACGCGCCGAGGGAGGAAAACAGCTTTGAAAGTTCGTATAATGAGCGAGGCATCTCTGGAGTTCGAGTGACGCTGTAAGGGATGAGGAAGCTCCGCGAATGGCCGAGAAGGGAGAAAGCCATTGCTATCGCGAAAGCGCGATCGAGAGACATCCGGAGTGGCACCTTGGTTGTTCTCCCTCTCGCGCAATCGCTCGTCCTATATAATACGTTGGTCGAGAGGGAGAGCGCGTGGAGGAGGAGCGGCAGCGCATACATCTGTTATTTCGGACCACGTGGGTGGCGCAGCTGCACTGGCCGGGGTTGATGCTGCTCCAGCCGCCGCCGTCGATGCTCCTCTGCGCCCCTTAATCATTCTCAAGGCTCCTCGAGATGTCGATCATCTATAGAGAGAGAGGGAGAGAGAACAGGCTGAGAGTGGCGCGCTTGAGGCCAAGGTGAGCAGCGAAATTGAAAAATTGCACTCGCTACGCCGCTGCATTAATTTTCTTTCTCCTCCCTCCCTCTCTCTCTCTGTTTCTCTCCAGGCCGCCCCCGTCCACCCGCCCTCGCACGCGGTAATGCCTTCCGATTCTTTTTCCTTCGGTCCATGCTGCGGTAAGACTGGTAAAAATGAAGCTTTTTCTCAGTCCTGATGCTGACTGGCCGCTACACGAACTGTAATAGTTGAATGCGTCCGCTTTCTCTCTCTTACTCTGAGCTGTCTGCTGCTCCTTTAATGACTTTATCCCTCGAGCATTATTCCGTAGATTATTCCTAGGAATAGCGGCCTGCTCCTCGTCATTACTTTGAATGAAACGCTGCTTTCTAACGCGATATTAAGTATTCGTTATTATCTTTCGCTCTAAAAAAGCTTTAGACATTTTAGTCCATTTTAGACTCTCACCTCGTCTTTTTCATCTTCCTCTCTTATACCGTCTCCTCCTCCTTCTTCCCGTGACAGAGCCAAGATTCTCAACAGTGCACATGTATGTATGTATGTATTTGAAAACGAGCATTAGCCGGGGCTTGTAATAGTTGGCAGGGCCATTCAAACGACAGATTCATGTTTTCGAAAGGGGCTACTCAGAGAAACGATAGGATAAGTGGCTCTACAAATCTCGATTCAATCTTGGAATGCAGCGCGAGAAGAGGTGCGAGCTTTCTCACCCATCAGACACTCTACCCCCTTTCCTCTTTCTCTCTCGGTCTTCGCGGTTATACACACAGACACACACAGACACAGCTCTAGGATTTCAGCAGGGAGCAAAGAGCGAGCGGGGGATTACCGTTAGTATACTGCTTTAGCATCGCTCGTGTCGTTTGCACGCGGCTCTTTCAATGCGCAGAGGCGCGAGGAAGAGCAAATGGTCGACACACAACAATGGCCGGGTTAGCGGCCAAAGGACCAGGGGGACTTCTTTTTCCAATTTTTCCTATTCCACTATGCCCTTCCAGCAGCAGTGGCCTTTTATTATTCACTTTCGTTTCTTCCGTTTTTCCCACATCCCACTCGGTTCTCTCTCTGCTGGCTTGTTTTATCTTCCGTATCGGTGCGCTGGTGTCTCTACACGCTTTTCGCGTGTAATTCTTTGGCCGATTCTCATTTGCACTTGACAGAGAGACGACACTGGGTTTCGCGAGGCTGAGAGAGAGGCATGGGGGGGGGCGAGAAACGAGTAGTGTCGGATGTTGCGTTGCTGCCGGCGTGTTTCTTGCGTAAGCTAATTGCTCCGCAAACCAGTCGTTATGCGTCCTGCTGGTGGATTATGTGAATGAACGCGGAGAACCGTTAAATTAGCAGCGAGGGAGAGAGAAAGAGCTGTGCATCGCGCGCGTCGCTCCCAGCATTCGGAGCTTAATGAGATCAGAAATACACGCGCCGCACAAAGGCATTAGCGCAGAAATTTACTTTTATTCCTTCTCCCTCCCTGCCGCCTCCTCCTTTATTTCCTTCTCTCCTCTTGTCTTTTCCTTTTGCACCCACCACCCCGCCCTTTGCATCTCTCTGGAGCTTTCGCCATAATTATACACTAGATTACATCGTCTTGTTTGCTTTGCAGCTTGAGTACCGATATCGTGCTACCCCTTTTTTCCACCTACTCAAGCTCACTTGCTCGTCCCTCTCGAAAAAGTTGTCTAGTTTTTGATAATCCTCCGTAGCTAGTGCGCTCGGTTGTGTAGTTCGTGCTCGCGGAAAAAGTGATCTATTACGTCGAATAATGATGATGGTGATGATGATGACGACGAGGATGATGATAACGTGGAGCAGTTTAAATATACATATATACACGCGCGTCTATCGGCTATAGGAAAACTCGTTTGAGAATAGCGGGGTATATCTCGGGCGCATATCAAGACATAACCTGCGGCCAAATTTTCAACAAACTGAAAACGGTAAAGCTCTCTGCCTGGGCCCCGGTTTGCCCCTTTACTCCCTCTTGTCAGGGGTCATCTTCCTTTTTCATTATTTAGTGAAAAACCGAAGAATCTTCCTCGCAATAAATCCTTCGGAGAGCCCTGCTGTAGATTTAATCAAGTGGAGCGGGGGAGCGAGAGCGGGGCCCGCCAGCCGCGCGCGCATATCCTCCGAGCTAGCGTCTTATGCCCGCAGATATGAAATTGTAAGTCGTGCAGACGCGTCGGTCTTACTCCTCCATCGGCCTTCAAATTACCGTTAAGCCCTTGATCGCAATTTAGCCCTCGGGCGAGTAATACCGGATCGCAACGTCTGCTCGATTACCTAACCATGTTCGAGCGCTTGAGCAAGCGTACATGTGAGCGCGCGCGGCTCCTTTCTCCTCCATCTTCTTCCTCTCCTCCTCGCTCCCCTTCCTCCCTCCTCGTCCTCCTTCTCCCCGTATTTTATACCCCGCGCGCCGCGGCCCAGCTGTATCCTCTCCCTCTAACCTCTTGATTTCGCTATTCTTGTTTTTCTTAATATAACTTTGAAAAAGGTCTGTATACATACACTCATACATACACAAATCCTTCCTCCGTGCGCTTATCAACAAGAGCCTTAAGAGGCCGGCTTATACCGCCTTTAACAAATTTTAAAGACGTTATGTAGTCATCAAACCTATCATCATTTTCATCTCCTGACAAATTTTATCTCAACATTATTACGAAAAGACCGGGCATTAACACTTTTTGTCCATTCCAAGTAAAATACGAGCGATAAACGCTGATACGAAATTCAAATTTCAACTTCCATTTTGTTTTGCCGCGGCATTAAACGACATTAAGTGCCTTTAACGTATAAAGAGCTCGAAATATACGAAATAAAACAGGCAATAATCCGGCGAGTTAGTTTTTTAACGCCGTTTGCGGTCGCTACTCGAGTCCAAACAGAAAAAAAGTGAAGAGAAAGGCAAATAAGAGAGAAGTGGCGTACATAGTATACAACGATGTATGCTTAATATCGGGCTCAAAAGCTCTAGAACGGAGATTTCAGGTATAATATCTAGAGAACGAGTGTGTGTTGCGTGTGTGCGTGAGCCGGGGGAAGAAGAGTAAGCGCGAGAAGAAGAGGCGTTCTGGGGCTCGAGCAGTTACGGGATTAAACAACTTTTCTGTATGATTGATTGCTCTGCGCACGTCGAGGCGTTAAAACCTTTTTGCTCGGAGAGAGAGCTGAGAATCGCGCCCACGCCAGGCTGCACATAGCACTCTCCGCGCTATACGGTATCCTGTCTGCATACAGGTATATATAGAGAGCGCCGGCAGGAGGAGGAATAGCAGGAGCAGTGCACGGTATACGCGGCCAGCCTCGAGACTCTTCCTCCTTCCTAGTCCTTCCGCCTTCGCTAGCTCGCGGCCTTTTATATTATCGAGCGAGAGCCGTGGCGAGCGAAAGAACGCCAGCCGATCCTACGGCTCTGCACACACACACTGTACACGCCTTATCGATCTTTTCCGACTCTACTTTTTACACTCGCCTTTTCTTCGATGCGCGCTTGTTATTAAACTTGCCAGGTATTATTTCAGTCGGAAATTAACCGATGAACAAAATTTCCCCTGACGTTTTTCAATTTAATATTCCGAATGATTGCTATTGATGAAACGTATATCCGTTACGACTTTATTCACGCGAGAGCACAGGCCCGTCAAGCCGACCCCGTGCATTATATCGCCTATATTGAAGTGGAACAAGAGAATATCAAAAACAATTGTGCTTTGATTTTCTGCTTCTCTCTCTCTCTCTCTCTCTCTCTCTCTCTCTCTCTCTCTCACTCTCTCGGCGATTGCTTTTTCTATTTTTGTTTTTCGGCCCGAATGATGCCCTCGAGCATTAGACCTAGCGGTACACATTCAAATAGCCTTGCTTTCTGAGGTTTTGATCTCCTTTATGACTTTTTTTTTTCACGGCCCGTACGTGCCGCCCGACGTCTATTTACGTAAAATAACGTGTAGCCGGGGCGCGCACGTGGATGTACGCGCATGCATATCGGTTGAAGTTGGCTAGGCGCGCGAGCCATCACGGACAAACGGTATATCTCGCGGTCCACAGCTGCAGCAGCCTCCTCGCTAGAATGTAAAGAGGAGAGAGAGAACGAAGGAGAGGAAGAACAAACCCAAACCCGCGGTTTGTCGATATAATTACTCGGTACACGCCAACGAGAGATTCCGCTTTGCGTTAAGACCGGATGATCACGCGGCCGAGAGGTGTCTTGCCCAGAGAAGAAGTATATGAAAGAGATGGTGTGTGGAGGGAACCAAGAGAAAGGGAGAGGGATATAAAAGGTTAAGAAAGAACAAGGGGGGAGGGAGAGCGAGTGCCGGAAGAGCTTGTTGCAGCCGAAACGATACTGCTCGGCTTTAAGCTCATCGGATTCGTAAGCGTGCCGGACAAGAAGCCGATGCTGTATTAGCAAGAAGAGGGAAAGAGAAAGAGCGGATTAGATAGGTTCGCGCCGGTGGTGGGAGGGGATGTAGAAAAAAAAACGAAGAGATCCGATCGTGCGAATTCTTGCGTCCGGTCACGCAGCCACTGGAACGAGGGAACGCGGAAGAAAAAGTGGCGGGAGGAACAGGGAATCGCACTAGTGCAATGTAACGGATAACGGTCGCGTCGACCGTACGGTCTCTCTCCCTGCAGCGGCACCACGAGCTGCAGCAGCAGCCGGAGAGCTTTGTAGAAAGGAATCAATCACACGCCCAGACGCGCCCGACTTTATGTTGCCGCGCCACGAATCCTCTGCTTCCTCTGCCCCCCCCCTCTCCGACGCGTTTTGCAGCGGTGGCAACGGCAGCTCTTTCTTAATTACCCCCAAGAAGATTGGATCATCTCGAAGCAAGCGGCCGCAGACGCGTCTTCTCTCCCGTTGCTTTTTGGAATATTCATCTCTTCCCCCCTCGCGCGCACGCAGATTCGAAATTCCATTAACGCCCTAACTGCACTTGAGCCAACTATCTCTACTTTTACTCATCTCCTTATGCTATTCCTTTTTCGCTTGCTCTCTTATAAGCGCCTTGAGATTTGTTCAGCGAATCGAGGGGCATCAGTAAAATATTATTCTAATAACACCTCGTTATTCAATGAACGTGTTTTGTCGCATTCAATAATGATGTTGTTCCGCGTTCGCTGGATTTTGTTTATAGTCCCGCAAGTCATCTAAGTATGTACTCGTTCAGGTGTCGCATAAATTGGCAGAAAAAGAAAGGAAAAAGAGTGAAAATTGATTAAAATCGAGCCGAGCGGAGGGACGTTTAGATGTATAAGTGCACGTATAGATTTGTATAAGTAAAAATTACTATATTGTATAGGTTTTTGGGGACAGACTCGATGTATAGAGGAATTTTACTACATGTATAATA
>JAPYYQ010000165.1:0-93455 GCA_030522585.1 Anagyrus pseudococci | reverse complement strand
AATTTATGAGAACAAAGAATATCGGTAAATTTAGGCGTATATGATTGTACACATTAAAATAGAGGTAATATAAAAGTTTTAAAAAGTAGACGTTACACAAGCTTCAGTTTGATACTAAAATATTATGCGAGAAAATCCGCATTAAAAATATGTATGTCGAATGCAGATTAAAACTTCGAAAACAGATTCTAACTTTTTGTTATTACCCTTGGTATGACACGAGAAGTTGGAGTACAATTAGCGTATATCAAGTGACGCAGTGTAACTGGAAAATGCTTTGTGAGCCTACAGGTTGCAATACGACTTTTTAAGTAAATTCAATGTCGTAAATTACGAATTCCACAATTGCAAGTTCCAAAAATTCCCGTAAGACATAAAAAACAACGATAAAACATTGAACTTATAATATCTCGAAATAGGAGATAATAGAAAATAAATAGAACCGTCTCGGAGATGGCGGCATTAGTACGCTGCTATCTCCGCGAAATTTTAAATCTTTTATAATTTATAATCTATACATGCTAATTTAATTTGGACATACTAGTTAAAACAATTAGTTAAGGTATTATTAAAAAATATTAAAATAAGAACTTTGTCGTGTATACATAATTTTGATTTAATTCACTTTTACGAAAAGATAACATTTTAAATTTGTCGTAGTTTGTACTTTTTTTAAAACGAGGTAGTTTATACTTATTTGTAGTTTATCAACTACCCTATGGTCTGCTGTCTACTTTTCGGCAATTTATCCATAACCATCAATTTCACTCAATTACGCTCTCTCAGCCATATTCTATTAAACGGGGCTTTTATTGTGTCAATAAGCCAAATATACACCGCAACGTTCCAAATAAGTCAACCGCTCAATATCGTCGAGTTAATGAAAATTAAGAATCTCCAATTTACCGCCAGAAAAAAAAGCATGAATATAATCTTAAATCACCCGTAAATCAATATGAACACAAGAAAGAAGGCCAATGGCGTCAAAAACGTATGGCTTTAATTCAATCGACCTATATTTTCCGTTACGTTAATAATGCCGGTGTACTCTTAAATGTTTTACCCACTCGAAACTCTCCCAGCGCGAATCGATGTATGTTTATATAAACTGCGAATCCAACGGGGATCTCCGTCTATAACTGATACTTTCATCATGAGGGTCCGAGATAGAGCTCGGAGGTGATACTCGCAAAAGCCCCGCCGATGCAGAGCTTCTCCCGCAAGCACAGATGAGTAGGGGAGAAAGTCCCGAGGCAAGTTGAGCTTACACGGGGACGAGAGCCGGAGGAGAGCTGCCAGGCTTTATTCGAGGCGAGCCCGACGGTTTTGATTAGATTAATAGCAGTTGGGGCTTCGACAACACACGAGAGCTCGGATTCGGCGGCGCTGGTCCCCCTACTCGCTCGGCCCCGTAGGGCTCTACGCTTCTCTGCGAAAACAGTAGGCGCGCGAGAGGGAGGTCAGCGCCAAAAGCGCGCGCTCTCTGCCCGAGCGAACGTACAAACATAGAGCGCAGCGATTCGTCGCGCACAATCGAGGCAGGTGATGACGAGTGCCCGATCGTGGCTACAGCCTATGTACAGTCTATGGTTGCGAGCCCTGTGTGTGCACGAGGGGAAAAAAATAGAAAAAACGCTTTTACGCTTCCAGCTGCGGGAGGGATGAGCAGAGGCAGTCTCTTTTGTCCTTTCAATCATACAGCGGCGAGATTTGACTCGGCACCCCTCCCCCCTTTTTCCTTTGCCGCCAGCTGCGCTCTCGAACGCGCAGTTTTGTTTTTTGTTTTTTTTTTATTTTATTTTTGTTAGCTTTTCGATCTTTCGACTCTTTGGCTAGATTCGCCTAGATATTTTTTACGAACGCTCGACCGATTGATTTCCGCAGCGGCGATACACGCGGCTGCTACCACCTTTTGTGGCTGTGCCATTCCTCACGGGGTCGGTGGTGGTGCTTTGGCTTGAAAAAATAACGCCGTCAGCAGCGAAGCGCAGTGTGCGCGAGACACGTTAAGTGACGCACGCGCCTTCATCGCACGCCGCGGCGCGTCCGATTAGCACAGCTCTTGGCCGTTTTCGGCTTAATTTCTTTACTGGTTCCACCGGTTGCTTGCGCTTCGTGACTTATATGTGCGTCCAGGAGCAACTCTGGACGTTTACGTCGACGCGAGATGTGCTTTAGACGTGTCCGAATTTCGTCGGTGTGCTGTTATATTTTATAGTTAAAAGCCATACAATTCAACTTGAGCGTAGTCAATAAGACAAAAACTAAAATAGAACCGAAATCTTGAGAACGTTCAAGACACGCGTGTTCACATAATCCGCTTAGACGATACAAACTAATATGGATAACAACATGCATACGCACGTACGGGTAGCGGGGTGTGTGGGTGTAAAACCATTAGGTTAATGAATATCATAACTGCTCGGTGAAATGCGCAGGGACAATTTGCGCTAGTCGTCCGAGAGAGAGAGAGAGGGAGAGCGTGTACGCATTAGCGACTACGAATACAGAGAAGAGAGAGGGTAGGGGAGAGAAGGTGCGTAGAGGAGGCAAAGAAAATCCATGGTAGATAGGTGAATTCGTCGCAATCAGGCGTAATTGAATCAACCTTTGCCGCCCCGGCGCCGGGAGCGTGAATATGAAATTCGTACGGGCCATCGGTCATTCCCACGCCATAGCCCGAGCGCGCAACGCAACTCGAGGCAAAGAGAGGGAGAGAGAGGGAGCAGGAGGAGTGAGGTGGCTGTGCCAGGGTAGCAGCGCCGGCGAATCACGAGCGCGGTTAATCACACGCTTAAATTATGCCGATTAGCGATTGCCGTGTTCCTGCAATTCGGCAAAACGCCGCAGCGCGGATTTATGTTTATCCTTGCGTAGCCTACCCCCCCCCTCCCCCTTGGCCTGCCCGTGCTTTGAGCTTGGCTAGAGACGAGGGAAAGAGAGCAACGCGGGGGAATAAGCGACCGAGGGGGGACGGGAACGGGGGAGGCTTGCACGCGCGCGACAGTATATCGGCCTCAGCGCTTGCAGAATTTATTCGCCGATCCCTCCCGTCCCCGACTGAGACGCAACCGAGTGAGGCTCACTTGTACGTATCCCGAGAGCTACTGGATGATAATCCCGGGAAGGATTTATAGCCCTCCAACTCTCTCTTGCACTACCCTCCCCGGTCCTCCTCTTCACCCTCCTCTCCCTCTCTTCTCTACGGATGATCCGTCAGTGCGCGGATACGTAGGAGGTCAGGACGAGCTGACAGCTATACGGCTGCTACTGCTACTGCCGCCGCTACGGCCCTGCAATTTTAAACGGCCCCGCGCCACCGCGAGTCCCCGAGAATGTCTCGTAGAGGCGTTGGGATATGCATGAGAGCGACTGGGCCGATTATTTAGCCGATGAATAATCCAGCGTCATCCGCGTAGTCGGAACTGATCATTTAATTATTTTGCTGCTCTAGCCCTTCTCTTCCCCCCCCCCTCTTCTTGTGTCCCGTTTTCTATTTTGCATTTGAAAGGGTCAATCGGCTATTTTTGGTATCGGCACAGCGGGCTATTGATTTATATCCAGTGCGCTGGCTTAAGTAATTGATGGAGTAAGTCGCTTGAAAAAAAGTCAACCTGCGCCCCAATTTAAATCGTTAAATGTACCGTGTCGTTTTTGTGTCCAGATAAGGTGCTCTTTTGGTGGCTCTTGCTCGATACGGCTTGGTAAACGTATTTATGCTAATTCGCAATCGTCGCGAAAAATAAAGACGGTCCACGAATAATTTCGTGCTTTCTTGACACAAATTTTCCACAAAAATAGAGCAAAGCGACCGATCGGCTATGCAGGGGTATAGCGACGGTTAAACTATAGCGATTCTCTCTTTCGTCCGTGTCTTAAACGGATAAGAACAATCAAGAACGGGAAAACGAGAAGGAGAGATATAAGGAGAAATGAGAAGAAGGTGTTCCTCCGGATCTAGAGAGTTACGCGCTAGAGGGATCACACAGAAAGAGAGAGGGAGAAAGAGTGCCGTGGACTAAAGTGAGGTTAAACAGGATTCTACTCGCCGACTTCCGTAAGATAATTGGGCTCTACTTCTCTCCCGGAGCTCTCTCTCTTACTCCTTCTCCCCTTTTCTTCCGGGCCATCTTTTTTAAGCCCGGGGCTTGCCGAGCAGCTTCTCCGTCTTCCTAGCTTGTCCGAGCTCACTACGAGAGCAGTTCGTGAGAGTAACTATGCTCTCTCCCAAGGCAAAAAGCTGCTAGCGGGATAGGAGGAGAATGAAAAAGAAAGCGCCCCCGCCCCCCCCCCTACTGCGCAGAGGCACAACTGGACTGCGTTGAAATGTGCGAATCGAGTCGGGATATTTTTTAACGACGATATACCGGAGAGGAAAAATAAAAATAAACTTTCTGGTGGCGCGTGACAATGCGAGTCGTTAAATAGGGAGAAAATAAGAAGCTCTTTGGCGAATCGAGATAGAGGTGGACTTGCGCAAATTTGCGTTGCATAAGATGCTACTCGAAATGTATGCGTACTTTGTCTTCGCATAATTTTTGTATGAATTTCAAAGAGTCCCGCGGCTCTTACCTCGCAAATTGTGCGAGCGCTAGAGGGGCGGAGGGGGGGCGGGGAGGAAGGGAAATGCTAGTTTTCGGCCCCGAGTTTTGCGAATGAGAATATGACGATGGAATTTCAAATATCGTCGAGCCTGCATTCGATAAATGCCAGAGGGGAGAGTGGGAAGGGGAGAACCAGCGAGGCAAACGCGTCGATAGGAATTTTGGATTTTAACGGAAAACTAAATAAATAAAGAAATAAAAATGTGTAAGAAGAGCAGTAGCCGAAAGTATACATGAACGTTAAAAAACTATTTTTTTCACCGTCGAGGAGAAGATACGAGCTTCGGGATCTCGAAATTTATGAATATTGAATTTGTTTTTGATAAAAATTGTAAATTTTCTTAGTTTACGGGCGGGCCTGATCGCTTTTGAGCGAAAAGTTGTTAGGCCGGCGGGCCTAAAACTACGGCGTGTAGACTAAAGAAATTCACAGGCTGTAGACTGAGAATATTCTCAGGCGCTTTATTTACAAGAGAGAGTGAGAGAAAGAAAGGGGTTTATATACACATTTGAAAAGTCGCGCACTTATAACATTAAAACGTAAGCCCTGCGCGACTTTATATTCAGCACGCGGAGTTTCATCAAAAGACCAAATATCCTAAGTAATTTTAATATTTTCTCTGCAAGCATATGGTAAGAGAGAGAGAGAGAGAGCTTGGAGCCGGTCGAAAAAGCGAAAAAATTTCCAGCCACGTCTTTCATTAAAAATGCAAAGAGAGAGAAAGAGCTGCCTCACTCACGCGCGCATGCACTTACACGTACACAGCCGCACCCACGTAAACACACATACATATAAACTCGCCACAGTGAAGTTCCTCGACCCCACCTTGAAGCTGGAAAATGCTTCGACGCAAGTCTCTTTCCCTCCTCCTGCTCTTCTCTCTCTCTCGGCTCCTAAGCCGGCGTTACCTCAGACTCGTCTGATTAACAGTCTGTAATTCGCGCGGGGGCGTCATGGAACTTTCCTCATCCGCAGCAGGGCAGCGTCTTTGCAGAAGCAGCAGCGGCAGCCTCACA
Source organism: Anagyrus pseudococci (assembly GCA_030522585.1). Classification (NCBI taxonomy): domain Eukaryota; kingdom Metazoa; phylum Arthropoda; class Insecta; order Hymenoptera; family Encyrtidae; genus Anagyrus; species Anagyrus pseudococci. The sequence goes on along the minus strand of JAPYYQ010000165.1, from coordinate 87,834 downwards.
AAATTCCGACGGCCAATCGACGTAGCTGCGGAGGTATATAGCTGCGCTATAGTGCGGCGCCGGCAGCAGCCGAGCCCTATCTCTTTTTCAGCTCCAGCACGCCGGCCTCGATATCCCATCAAGACTTTCGGGAGGCAGATTGCGGGAACTACCACAGCCGCCGCCGCCGCCGCCGCCGACGACGACGCCAGTAGCAGCGTGTCTGCGAGCGATATTAAGTTCTCGCGGCGGCCTGATCGATTTTATAGGGGAAAACCGCTACGGCGAGAAGAGTGAGCGAGAGAGAGAGAGATAGCTAAGAGAGCAAGGGAGGCAAAGAGGCGACGATGGCAAAGTTAAAAAGGCTCTCGGCATCTGGGACGAGCGTCGGCCCCCGCACATAACTTCACCCCCTTCTCGTATTCGTTCATCCAGCCTCCACTACACGTATACAGCAGCGAAAGGCGGAGCTCTCGTGGAGAGACTTGGCAGCCGACTTTGCGCGGATCAGGCGAAAAAGCACACACATACAGCCTGGTACTTCGTAAGAAGGAGAGGGACTAAGAGGGCTCGTGGGTATTTATAGACTACACGCGGTGTCGTGGTGTCAGCGTTAAGGGGCGCGCCGGCACCTTTGCCCTCTACGCTCACTTGTACCGTCTACTCCCCTCCCCCTTCTAGACCGCGACGATGTTTGCTTTGGCCTTGGCGGTTCCGGCCGAATTTATGGATACGGGCCGTGTGCTCGCGATGCCGATTATTTTTGCCGAAGCACTACAAGACGTACGAGCATCGAATGGCTATGAGCCGGTCTATGTAGGACTTTAGGGCGATTTTGTTGGGAGGCTCGTCCGGTACTCAGGTGGATATTTATGGTGTGATGTAATCATAAGAAAATATTTGCAATATTCTGATTAAGAATCAATACGGCTAAAAGGAGAAACGAGCAGGGCTGGAGGGCTATATAGACACACATTGTCAGCTCGTAAATGACGATTTTTTTTCATGTTTTTTTTTCCTTTTTTCGGTGTGTGCGCGTATGTGTGTGTCTACAGGTCTAAAAAGTTTTAGCGTGTTGTGCAAACTTTCGTAGGCAACGCCGCAGGTAGCGTACGTACACACACACAGTCGCGTAAAACAACAAAGCCAAATTTATTTCTCCCGTCCCCTCCCCCCCCACCCCACCCCTGGCCGTCAAGAGCACCCATTTCGCGGTACACGCAAGTTCTCTCTTACTCGAAAGCCAATAATCCAACTCGGGGCTTAATCGCGTGCGAAGGCAAGACCAGCGGGAAATATTACGAGGAGAGAGAGAGAGAGTGGGTGAGCTTGCATTCGTGCAAGCTCCCGGTCTGCACACCGAGTGCTGTTTACGCGAGCAAGCGCGCGAACGAAGACAGCGAAGCACATCGGCGGCAAATAAACCAGCTGAAATGTCTGACGCATCGGTCGCGAGACGCGATGCGACGTAGCCTCCGCTCGTTTACTCCCCGAGGACGCGACCCGGCTCCTCTCTCTTGTTTACCGAGCAACGCTTTTCCTTTTATTGGCACTAACCTCCGGGCAATTGTGTATGCTCGGCCGAGTAGCCGGTCTATGGCGACCAGGTATACTCTCCTACCTTCCCTTCGGTGACTCCGCCTCGTTTGGTGGAAAATTTTTATTCGGCAAATTTTGTTTGACGGGCAAATATTTAAAAAAGCCGCGCGAGTGCATTATAAACCGCTGGGGATAGTTTTATGTTCTGCCCTGTCACGGGATGAAGGCTTTTTGTATACACACTCTCCGTGTTTAGGCGTTATTTGAGTAGGGCTAATGGAAATTAAATTACGAGAGGGACGATTTTTAATTTCGTCCAGTGATAAAGTTTACTCGGATAAGTGACAATTTTAATATGGAGCATTTGACGGCTTTTTATTATAACTCTTTTACCCGGGATAATATAGGCAGCGGCGATGTTCAATGGAAGTATTTTTTTTTATTTTTAATAAAAGCAAAAAATGAGTCAGTCTTTGTGCTATTAAAGCAAAAAACGTGCGGTAAAAATGAATTTCGACACCAAAAAATAATAATTTCAAATTATCTTATATTCCCTCGAGATACGAAAAAAATAGGTTAATGACTTTTTCAAATAGTCTTTTTCACTATCAAAAAGCGCTTTATTTATTTTTTTATTTTTAATTTCGAGTCCACCTACGGCAGCGCGGCATGCAAAGGAAAAATTAAGACAACACATAATAGGAATACATTTTGTGAAGAAATTTTTTTAATTACATCTTTCGAAATGGCAAGAATTTTAAAACAGTCAACGACGAAAGTCAATTGAAACGAAGTCTTACGTGCACTCTAATAAGTTTGCAAGTTACACAAGTAGAAGGAAAAATTATAGGCAGGAATTCTTTAAATGAAAAAAAAAGAGAGTATACTCGACTACGTTTAACTAGAGGGGGAAGTTAAAAAAAAAGAGGTGAGTAGGGATTGGAAGGGGGGTTAAAAAGATCGACGCACGAAACGTCAGGGGGTCCAAAGTAGTTTCTCGGTCTGGCGCAAACCAGAGGCAAAAAAACATAAAAAGCGAACGAACAGTTGCTTTGAGCTTACACGCGACTCTCTGCTGGAGAAGAGAGAGGGTGAAAAAAAAAAGATTAAAGTCCAGCAGGGCAGGAAGTTACGATGTTAATATCAAACGGCTCCATCTACTTAGCCCCGACACGTACGCACGGCTCGTTCTCTGCAAGCTCTTTTGCCAGAGCCGCGCAGAGAAGAAGAATCGCGCTAATTCTCTGGGAAGCCGCGCCTGCGGAAAACAAAGTGCGACTAGTCTCGCCCTTATACACATTCTCCTTTCCTCGGCACCTCTGTCTCGTTCTCTCCCGCGCGCCAGATTCACTTTGTCCCCGACTAGGCTCACCCTAGATGCGCGAGATGCATCCGATGCGCCCCGGCAAATTAAGATTTTCAAAAGTGCTGCTACTACGACGCCGGATGAATGCTGCGCCGCGTAAACAGGCTTGCAGAGAAGGGAAGAGAGAAAAAAAAACGAGAAAGAGCGAGATGCAGCAGCCGGTGCGGGCCTTAGCGTGCGACTTTTAAAATTAATCAAAATTAGACGGGCCGAGACAATTATGACGGGCTAATTAATTGAAACTGCACGCGACTTCACGAGAGAGAGAAAGAGAGAGGGAGAGAGCTGTCCTAGCGAGCGTGAGAAAATATACAAACTCGCGTTCTTTTTTTTTTTTTTGTCTTTTTATACATCTCGAGAGCTTCGTGTCTCTAATGAGCTAAGGTCCAGAGTTTATTCAAACTTTAATAACCCTATAATTACGTCTTGAGATTTCTGATTTTTAAAAAAATTTCCTTTTTCATTCCGCTATAATTCAAGTGTATTAATTTCGACAATTATGAACTTTAATTAAAACGAACGTGAAGAGAGAGAACGAGAGAGAGAGAGGGAGGGGGAAGAAGAAAAATATGAAAGTTGTGAATGCATAATTTTTTGTTATTCTTTATGGCAACTTCAATAATTAATTAGGAGAATTTAATTAAATTATTCGTGAATACACTGAAGATCTTTATTTTTAATTGGCGCGCTCTATTAATTTTGATATATATATTTTTCAAAAGTTTTTCTTAATGAATGTTTATTCTAGACGTGATATAACGTACAAGTCGAAAATAATGTAAATGAAAATTTTAAAAGTAATAATAATTTTAAAGTAGTCTTTCAACTTTGAGTAAAACGCAACAACGGATGAACCAGCCGAAACTACCTGAGATGCGATTTTATATACCGGTAGTTAATGAAATAATTTAAACAATAATTTTCCTCTTTTTTTTTCTTGCCTAATCAATACAGATTTATGCATTTCGAAAAGAAAATCTTGTAAAACCAAAGTTTCGCGGAATATATTAGCATACAAAACGCATACAGACTACGGAGCTTATCAGTCCGTGAGAATCGAATTCCAAAAGTTTCCAGCGATAATTTCAAGGCGAGACCGAGAGGATCCTTTGTATGAGAGATCTCTTGCTCTCTGCGCCGAAGACAAATATTATTTCGACATAATGCAGTCAGCGACAACTAAGGTGTCGAGGTTGGGGATCGCGTTATTGGAACGCGCCAAGTCAGCTCCAAGAAGCAGCTTCCATCTTTCTCATTCGCCCCGCACCCTCGGTCCACGCCTCTGTCTCCCCAGCGCTCTATTCAGCCGAGTCCAGAGTCTGTGGCGCCGGGCTTTAGCGCGCGGCACTCTCCGAGGCGCATATTTCGACCTGCCTCGTGGTTATCTGTAAATCAGCATCCGGAGAATTGTAATCGTCGCGCGGTCTCTCGAATGCAGAAGCCCCTCGGCCTCCCCCAACCGCTTCGAGCTTTATCTCCTCGTCGTCTTGGCGATGAGAATTTCGAAGGACAGTACCTTCTTGCAAATGAATGGACTCCCCGTGGGATTTCGAGACAAATTTCCGCGAGCTTTCACGGCCCTCGCTCCCCCCCCCCCCCCGCGTTACCGGACTATTGATTTTCCCTCTGTCTTAATTACGGCCAACTGTTTATTAATTCGCGGATAAAAAAGAGAGGGACAAAGTGAGCAGGCTATTATGCGAAAATCCCGGACACAGGCGAAACCAATTAGCGAGTTATCAAAGTTTGTCAATTTTTTTTTCATTCCACTTTTTATTTTTCGAATATAAATACAGAGATATGAAGCTGCGTAAAACTTGTTTTTTGTTTTTAATCGCCAAAGTGGGGTAATTGAGTCGATAATTAACGACGAATCAATACTTTATAATCAAACGCAAGAGCGAGAATGAGACGGCGCGTAGGGAACAATCGGCTCTTCCGGCAATTAAACAATAAAGTCTGCGTTGACTCGTGGGGGAGGGGAGACAGATGCGCAGATATACGTCGATGAAAATCACGGAAAGCCGAGGCTGCAGGTGAAAGAGGAACAATATCGACGGCAACCAATATCCTCGAGCAAGCCCGACTCGATCGCTAAATAATAAAACGTCGCGTCGCGTCGCGATCCTTTTACATTCTAGTTTGTACTCTCTCCCTCTCTCTCGTCGATTTTTTAAAGGCAATCAATCTCGCCGCGATAAATGGCAATTTGAGCGTGCCAGAAGCCGTAGTCGTTGCTCCTCTCTCTCTCTCTCTCTCTCGCTCTCTCACCCCCCGCAGATATTTTTTCCATTCGTAAACAGCCGAGCGAATCGCGGGGCCTTTCAAATCCAACGTACAAACAGCTCCCGCTATGACGCCCCAGAACGCGCGAGAGCGTACGGCTCATAATTTACGCGCGGGATCCGCTTCCTGCTCCTCCCGCACTTTATACCTCTCTCTCTCTCTCTCTCCCGGCAACCCGACAATATCGGCCGGATTTACCTAGAACTCCACTTGACAAAAGCAGCGGAAAAAATTCCCTTTAGAAAAAAAAAACAGAGAGAGTGACAGGGACAGAGAGAAAAAAAAGGGAAGCTAACAAAAAAGCGAGAGGAGAAAACAAAAAAAGGAGGAAAAAAAAAGAAAAATATTGGCACAAGCGGAGAGTTGAGGGGAGAGGGGCTGTGCCAGGGGGTTGGAAAAATGCACGTGAAAAACGGGTATTTGAATGGTCCTTACAAGCGCGCGCAGCTTCCCCCCCCCCCAATCTTTTTTCCATTGCAAGTCGCGACTGGTTAATCATGTAGTGATTTCCCGGTGGGCCTCTGCCTCCCGCTCTTTCCCTCGCGAAAAATGAATAACGTCAACGCGCTTCGACCGCAAGGGGAGGGAGGGAAAGCCGGGATCTCGACAGCTCTCGCTGCTGCGGCGGCGGCGGTAGAGCTCTGATGTTGCTGCAGACAAGCCGCGCGTTGATGCCCGCGCTGATTTGAGCACACAACGCGCGCGGCCACCGGCCGCGCTGGGCCGCATATACTCAGGCGCGAGCGCACACACACGCCTAGGCCAGCGATGGCAGTGGAGGGGGGGGGGGGCAGTTGCCGCGGCAGTGATTACAAATCGATGCGTTCGTTACCCGGCGGGACGATAACCATCCAGCCGTCACGAATACCAGAGCGCCCAGCCGCGTAATCACGCGCGCGCACAAATACCCCTCTCTGTACTGTATGTGCGTGCCGCGCTACTGGCCGCTTGCCCCTACTGCTGCTGCTTCTCTTGCTCTCCCGCGGACAGTCGACTCCCCCCCCCGCTCATTCTCCATCCGCGTTTAGACGAACGCGTTCGCGCGCGAGCTCGTTTACCGGGCACACGCGTGTACACGCGCCCGCGCTAATTCGCCGTCGGCAGCAGCAGCCGTTCCAATTGTATTTTGACTGGAGCAGTATACACCTGCAGATATCTCTGCATGACGCAGCTCTCCGTCTGTCTATCTGTCTCTTCCCTCTGCTTTTTGCTTTTCTCTCACTCTCCTACTTTCGCGCTTATTAATTTACACAATGGACAACGCAATGCTTGGAGATATTCGCTCGCGGTCGGGTGGAGGATGCCTTGAACTCGCGTTAATACTATTATGACACGTCTCGGGAAGGCTTTATTGATCCAGCCGGGAGAGTTAATGAAACGCAGCTAGACAGAGGCGTCGGCGTTTCTAAAGAGCGCATAAATAAATACCTCTCTTTGGTGTTGACTCGCAAGACCGAGAGAGGGCTAATCAAGGAGAGTCGTAAAGGACGGCCCGGCTCCGCAAGCTGGCCCGTAAAAGCTTCGACTGCGCCTGTATAAAACACGGCGCTGCGGAGAAACGGGGAGAGCGAGAGAGCGAGAGATAGGCCTTTGGCCGCAAATGAATGCATAACCAGGCGGGGCGCTCGGAAAGTGGCACAGAGGGCAAAGTTCGGGGGCCGCTGCTGCAGGAAGAAGCGCGCCGACGAGGACGTTGGTAGTCGAGCGAAGAGAGGAAGAAGAAGAGGGGGGGGAAAGGTGGTTTCTATGTCCCTCCTTCCTTCCCCCCCCCCCGGGGGGGGGGGTGGAGTGGCGAACATGAGGAGCGTCGCTTGGATTTATTCGGCCCGACAGGAAACAACATTTGGCGTTAGTGCCGGGTCCGAGAGAGCGAAAGAGAAGTTCGCCGGCTAGTCGAACGCGCGTGCAGCTCTCGCTCTCTCGCTCTGTACGCGGTATATGTACACCGGCGACGCACATGCACGCGGGGACAGCGAGAGTGCGGAGAGTGTGTGTGTGTGTGCAGAGGGACTCTGTAGCGGGGAGGGAGAGCGGGGTGGAAGGGACACGAGGCTATGCATATTAATAAGGGTGCAACGGGTGAGTATCGAAATGTCGGGTGGAGAGAGAGAGAGAGAGAGAGAGAGAGAGGGAGGGGGTGAGGGCGAGTCAGCGCGCACGGGCGACCGCCATTACCGCAAACTTAAACGGTTAAGCGTATTCAGGATGAGAAGGAGCGCTGAGGGTAGGCGAGCTATAGCCAAGTTTCGGGAGCGTTCTCTCTCTCTCTTACTCTCGAGCTCCTTATCTTTGCGGCGCATGCTCGTGGAAAAGACAACGGCGCTCCTGCTACTGCCGCAGCCGAACTCAGCTTTCTCCTGCTCGTGTACGTCTTTAAGCTGCATTTATGTTTCAATTGGCCGAAGCTTTCTCTCTCTCTCTTTCTCTCTCGTATAATTCAGCTCTTCTACACTCCGAGTGGTTATTTCGATTGCGTGGCTTTGGTAATCCCAGCCACTTGTGGTTTGCCTATACTGATTGTACTTTGAGCATTCCGCGTTTGTTCTACGGCAGAGCACTATGTATGTACGGGATGTTCAGCGAGCTTTTGGCAGATTCTTTCAATACGGACACGGCGAGGGTGTAGCTTTCTTTTTAGAATGTGTGATGAGGACGGTTAATGCCTTCTTGACGCAATATTGGGGAAATTATAGACGACGTGCTGGGGGAGACTTTATGCTTCTCGCGTAAGATGAGCTTGCGTAAAGCTCGACGATTACACTTTCATAAAATCGTAAACGTAAATTCAACGTTGCTCGGATTTAAGAATGCGCTATTCGTGAGCTTTTGTTGATTTTCAATAAAACACAATTTTTTATTAAATTACTATTAAACAAACAATAAATGTTCTTTTAAACGGTCTCCTGATAGAAATCGCATTATAATAATTGGCTAATAACTAGCCAGAGAAAATGGTTTTATTAGTCCTAAGTAGTAACCTGCCAAAAAATGGCCAATTGTATAGGCGATGATTGAGAACTGGCTGGGAACTGACCATAAATCATACCTAAATGAAACGATTTCTCAGACATAAAAACGACATTTTTCTCGTATAAAATGGCCATAAATGCTGGTACAGAAAAAATCAACGGAATTATCGTTTTTAGCAATTTTCTTGTCCTTTTCTCTGCTACAAGTGAAAATTAAGTATTGTTTTAGCTTGGCAAAAACATACATTATTATTAAGTTAACACGAAATTTTTAGAGGTTACGTCCATTCCATAAAAAATGTGTTAGCCTGAAAAATCGTTTCATTTACATGAGATAAATGGCTCTTTTTACTGAACATTTATGTCCCGATTATGGTCGCGAATTTCCACCAGGGTCATCCTTGTCGTTTCTAATATCGCACCATACTCATATCGTTATCCCAAACTTACTTCTCACATTAATCGGAAGCTGCAGACTGGACGAACCGGAAGAGCCGCACCAAGGGAGCAGGGTACAGAATATCACAGTTGTGCCGGGATCATCGAAATAAAAAAAAAGAAATAAAACGGCTGAGGCAGCATGTCGCGAAGCCCGAGACCGGGCCCGCTTCCGTATCCGAAGCATGTCGGACGCACGAGCCGGTCGCCCTGCTATATAGCGAGTCCGAGCGATTTTCACGGGAGCGTAGGAGAGAGAGTTGGTGCAAGCGTCATAGCCAGGGCCGCTTTCTCTCTCGGCTTGACAAGCGTCATTATTCGAGCGCGCCGAGGCGAGTGAGAAACGAATGTGTGTGTATATACATATCGCGCGCGCGTGTACGAGTCGGACTGCGGCCCGGCAAACAGACTCGCGAACTATAATCCGGCCTTATTGTCAGCTGGCCCGAGTATATACGGAAATCCAGGCTTTCTCGCGCGACTGTCGCATAAATTAGTGGTGAAAAGTTAATTGGAGCGCGTTGGAAGAGAGAGAGAGAGAGAGAGAGAGAGAGAGGCAGAGGCTAGCTGCAGCCACGAGAACTGTTTCCTCTCCCTCTCTCTCTCTCTCTCTCTCTCTCTCTCTCTCTCTGCGCCGAAAGCGATTATTCGCCAGCCGGGATTATCGGTTCGCGGAACACGCTGATTCGCGCAAGACGCGTTCGCCCGGCGATCGTCATCGGAGTTCGTTCTGTAGATCCTCTCTCTCTCTCTCTCTCTCTCTCTCTCTCTCTCTCTCTCTCTCTTTGTCTCTCTCGCATACGCACATCTCACTGGCACGTGTAATTTGTCGCGGCTTTTCTCCATCTACCGGCAGCATACATAACTTGCGCCGGCGGGATGAACACCGAGCGTTACAGCCGGGTAGAGCTTATATATCGCGTTTACGCTCGCGTTACGAATTGAAACTAAAGTTTTAACGCGTTTACCGGCAAGCGCGCTCTAATGCGTTTGCCCGAATGACTTTCTACGCCGAATTACCAAATGAAATTTTTGATCAATATATATATATATCGTTTTGAGTAATACACCAAAGCTTTTTCTACACCATACGCTATCGACTTCCTTCTTTCAGGATATTCAATATCATCTAGCTTGAATCAAAGTCAAATCCTCCTAATGCCTCGTAAAGTAAGGACTCCTTGCTGATCTATTTACAGCCAAGCAGTGCAACGCAATCAGACACTTCGGAACGGCGGCTGTTTTATTCAGTATACAAAAACGTTACCTCCTCTGCTACTCTCTATCTGGCCAACTCTCATCCCCCAGCAAAGCCTAGGTTGCAGCGCGGAAAGTGGGGAGGGGAGGGGAGAAAAACAATTATTGGAGTAGCGCGTGCCGTGCCAAGAAAGAAACGAGGCTGGCAAAGCACCGATCTACGGTCTCGGTAGGGGCGCCTGGAGGGGTGGGGGGTATAACGCACTCCGAACTAGCTGCAGCAGCAGTAGCAGAGCAGGCAACGTGCGCGCGTCCACGGCAGTTTACTTTTTCATTCGGCTCTTGCAGGCCTTGCGCGCTTTAATAAAGGCCGTTGGAAAACGAACGAGTGCGCAAAAAAAAAAAATAAGCGCACGCGCGCTAGGGCCGACGTCGAGCTAGAGAAGGCGCTGGAGCCAGAGGCGGAGGAGAAGGAGAGGGTATATCCCAGGCGGCAGACCGACGTTTCTGCTTGGCTTTTTAATTAATGAACACACAGCCGGCATGCACTGGATTACCCCCTGCTCCCTTGCCGACCTGCTCCTCCTCCCCCCCTTTCCCGTCGGCCGAGCTAGTGCGCTCGTTTCGACTGGCGACCGGTGCATTCCGCCTCCTTACCGTGATAATTATAATCGTGATTACGCCGCTACTTTTCGTTATTGCTATTATTATTAGTATTAGTTTGCGGCAGCCGCGCCCGGGAAAAGCGAATTTTTAGCCCGAGAGAAAGAGAGAGAGAGAGAGAGTGAGAGAGAAAATGGAGATGGCCAATGCTCGGCTGCTGCTGCCTGGTCGTGATGCTGGTAAAGGAAGATGCACTGAACTGGGAATTTAACTGCGCGCAAGGGAGACGGAAGCTCTGGAGGAAATGTGATCAGCAGGGAAATTGGAATTACCGGAACGTTGCCGGTCTCAGAGTCAAAGTGTTGAGATAGAACGAGAGAGAGAGGGGAGAGAGAAATGTTCGTTATTTCTCGCTGTTTATATCCGTTAAGAATGTGTTTGCCACGTTGTTAAGGGGAAATGCTTGAAATGAGGGTATCGAAAGATTTCAGCTCGACTTCGTTTGAGATATTCCTTATTGATGGAAATTTATGGCACGACGAAATGCAAAATTAAATTCGAGTTCGGTTGCAGAAACAATCGAAGTTGTATCATTTCCTTGTTGCTTGGTCGCTGTTTGATTTGAATTTTGCACCTACAATAGAAAGCTGGCAAGGCAAATAGCTATAGACAATTCACTAAAAAAAAAAGAAAAACAAAGAAAAGGTATTATTTAAGGACACAAATGAATAGTTTGTAAATTGTAAACGTAACAAAGTAGCCAGTATTTTATGCAAACTGCAATAAAAATTGTACTTATCAAGGCAAAAACTTTTTTACGTTAACCAATTTCACACTCGAGCTACTTGCCCCTATTACCGCCGCACTTGCTTTTTTACAAGATATTTTCATGTTGTTTTATTTCAATCGTTTCCTTTTTGAATAAAAAAAAAAAATAAACTCGTTTAAACTTACTTTATTCTAATCAACGCTGTCTGCATTTCCATTTATAAACGACAACGGGATATTCAATTTTTGAAAAGGCATTACTTCAAAGACAAGCTAATAAAAAGAAAAATCCCTGTAAAAACGTCATGCACATTTATCGAACGACTACTCGCGGCACTATAAATATTTGTCGCAGCCATCGGAGGACGGGGGATAGCACTCGATGCCCCGGCGTGCATTAACGAAAAGCCCGAGTGCTGGCGTATCGGTTATCGTCGGGTAGCGCGGGGAAAAACACAAGCCGGACGCCATTACCACAGCGGGTGCAAGCGTCGAGAGCATCGGCCATCTAAGTGCAATACAAGGGTCGCCAAGTGCGAAAAAGAGGTTGGTATGACCCAGCCGAACCTCCTACGCGTATTTACACTTTGGTGTGTCTAGATACAAATCCCAGAATTTTTTCATAGTTCGTTTACTATAAGCTGCTTTAGCGAATTCGCATAAAATACGGTAAGGTTTTCGTAACAGCTAAGACTGTGATGTTGAAAGCCACTGAGGCGTGTCGGGGAAAGAATAAAAGAATAAAATTTTTAGTATCGCTACTTTAATAACGTTTATTCATATAAATACTTGACTAAACAGTATTATAAAAAGGAGCATTATTGATTTTTTAATCAAGACTAAACTGTTGAATAATAAATATAATCAATTAGTTTGACTAAACGGTATGTATAAGATTAAGCTGATTGTACGTTCTAATTACGTCGACTGTATCGCTCTCTCTCCTTCGACATTCGTAAGCTGGCTTAGACTTGATTAATTTGACTAAATCTTCTACATAACTACGTACTTCGTGTCCTTTTACACCTTGACAAATTTCCGCCTCATGCATTTTTAAAACGATCATTTAGCTCGTCTCAAGAGCACAACCCCGTTATTTTACCATTGTTTATTACCCTTTCAATCGAATTCATCCATTTGTTGATACGCTTGAAAAACTATCTGTAAAAAGCGCGAGAATTTCCAGTTTGCTTATCCCAGCTGCGCATCTACTTTTCGCTCCTCTATCCGTATACACCTGATCCTGGGCGCTCGTTTACTTTGTCAACGGGCTCTCACGTCGGAAAATATATTTCACAATGACTTGGAGGCATCTCCAAGGTGGTATTACGGAGCAGAGCGTGCAAGCTATCGCTGCCGCCCTTATCCACGGAATTTTATGAGTCCATTACGCGGGCTTGCGCGCAGTGAACAATTGCGCATATAATAGTGACAACAATATTTGTCGATTCGGTTTTAGCCGTAAACAACAATTATTGTTTGCAAGCCACACTTTTCACGTTACATGGCATTTTAATGAATTGCCTTGAATTATAAAAACGTAATAATTTTGGGGGAAATACATGTCGACACATTGATGAATCATGGTGATGTAAATATTGACGTGTTTGTAGGATACTATGTTATTTGTTCAATATTCGATAATAATTAATTACGAAATATTTCGTATATGATTTAAATTTATGTGATAATGTACATTACATTTGAATATAAAAAGCTAATTTGGTAATAAGTTATTTTATGCCTCTTTTTACAGCAACCATAATGTTACGCGTTAATATACAAAAGAAAAAAATTGATAAACAAACAAAATATTTGTCATTTTTCTGCGTATCATACAGAATAATTTAGTTGGCCTAATGTTTAACCTATGCCAACGACAGAAGAAACCTATAGTAAAGAAAACGCTAATATTATTCTACCCTGACCTTTAACTTCTCTGGTTATTAATTACCTCTACGTAAACAAAGAAAAAGTAATACAAAAAAAAATACATAAAAATGATTCTACCAACGAAAGTGCTCGAATGAGCTTCCAACTGGAATGGCTTGGAGAGTATCAGTTAGCGAGGCGTCGCTGCTTATAACATCCAGCTTCTCGTTTCCAGCATCATCAACGACGACGCGTGCGTCATAATGCGCAAATAGGAATGCCAGAAGATTAAACAACGTCACGTCTCTGCTGGCGCTGCTCCTTATAGGCCGCGAGAGTCTGGTAGCTGGATAATTCTTTGATTAATGATGGATCCCGGACGTTTTGACGCGCCGCCAGTAGTAGGATATTCGAATTCACGAGCTGCAGCGTCTTGGCAGCTGGCGCGCTCGTTTGCGCGTGAGTTAGTCTGCTTGGCTAATGTCTTTCGGTAAACAAGCCTTGTGCGCGCACGAGCTGCTGCATGCCAGGCTTTAATAATTAAAGAAGGTTAAAAGATGCGTTTGAGCCTCGAGCCGTACCGCTGCCGTTTAATAACTTGCGCGAGCGAGAAAACGCGATAACATATGCGCCAGTGAAAAAAGTCGACGTTTAGTCAGCCTTGACGTTTCAACTTTTGCTTTTGCAGTATATTTTATTTACGAGATTTCAGTGTACGCAAGTGTTAGTGACATATCAAAGTACCAGCTTGATTGATTCTATAATAATTAGATTCTACCGTATTCAATTAATTTCCACGCATTTCCGAGGCGATTGACTGTAGACGGAGCAACCCGATTATCATGAATTTCAACTTGGCAGATGAAACAAAGCTACTGCCGCTGCTAAAGCTGTTTCAACCTGGCTCTGCTCGACCAAATAATCCACGATTTGTATAACTGATCTACACTAGTTGGAAGATTAAATGTAAAATATATTTTACTCAAGTCTCGATCCAAATTGCTACCTTTTTTTAAAAAAAGAATCAGTATTCGCGAGTAAATAAATTAACATTGAGTCTTGATGCGTCGTTTTAAGCTCCGGCATTACTTTGTGCAACGCTCCAAGACTCGAGTTAAGCCCATATTTATTGCCTGCTTTACTAAACCATGTTCACCTGTCATTGACAAATCGACTATCAGCTGAACTTTCCCAGATGGTACAGACTCACGAGAGCTTTAATTGAACTAAGAGTTTAGGTTATATTGAAGAAACTAAATATCGATAATGGGAACATTTAAAGGCTTTATTTAGTTTATTACTATCGTTATTGGCTTAAACATTGAAGAATCATCAAGTTGTACTACTTATATTAAAAATTCGTGTGTTTCCATCTTGTATTCAAGGGTTTCGAAACTAACTACATTATTACCACCTTCGGTAATGACAAGGACATATGACGAAGTTTGTCTATCCACATTTTCCGAAATATACGTAAACAGAGAATAATATTTCCTAAGAAAGGCACTAAAAAAGTTTCTTCGCGCATAGTTTAATATATTTTTCGCGAAAAACATATTACTCCTTCTATTTTCAATAAAACTCCGTCGACTGCGAGAAATTTAGCTTTCACATGTTATACATCGAGGGAAACTGTACTCGCAAAGTTCCAAGCAAGGTACAAGACTTGCCTACAGATCGGAAAATAAAGTATTGCGAACAAAGTATCGGAATACTAAAGTGCAGGCGGCGGGAGGGGGGAACTAGAAGAGGACGCGAGGTGTGGAAAACTCGCAGCAAGGAGAGAATATTTCGACGGGCTAAAGTGACTTTTTTTTGTTCATTCGACTATAGGATACGGAAATACATTCGCATCCACTTTGATTCGAGTTGCTCATAAATTTTCCATATACGTATGCAGGGGCTGCACTTAGCGCGCGAAATCGAGCGCTGCCGATCTTGAAACGCAAAGTGACCAAGCGCATCGAACATGAGCCGTCGCGTACCAAAGCATTCGGAGCGTTTAAATCTTTTCAATTAATGCAGAGGGGGGGATGGGGGAGAGGCACTTCGGTCCATTTAACGGGAAAGGACGGTCTCGTAGCGTAAAGAGGGGTCAAGCGAGCGCACCGGGATTTGTTTATCGATTGCCGGACTCTCGCTGCACATCGGGGAGGCCCCATTGTACAAGGATGTGTTTGCAAATCAAAAGAGGCGGTCAACCTGACTCGCTCTTTCTCTCCCTCTCTCGCGGCTTGCCAGTCGAGTTTCTGCGACAGACCGCAACGGGCACTTCGATTCTCAGTTGCCGCTTGAGCAGTGCAACGCGCTCGTCCGATGAAAATCGACGATATTCTAATTCTAGAAAAGATCGAAGCGCCGATACGTGTGCTCCGCAAAATAACAAGCGCCCGCCTAACCCTCTCTCCCTTGCGTTCCACCTTCCCCCTACAAACTACCTTTACTCCATCCTCTATACCCATTCTCGTCTTTTTGACCTGGATGCCGGCTAGCCGATCGATATACTGGTCTTTTCTCTCTCTCTCTCTCTCTCTCTCTCTCTCTCTCTACGTGATATTATTCACATTCATCGATAATGATTTTTAGTTTCTTTGTAGGTTTGTAGCGCAAGGAAACGTCTAGATATTCGATATTAATGATTGTTTCTACAGCAAATTGCATTCGCTGTCTTTTGAGGCAGGCCTTCCGACAAAATAAACAACGCGAGAGATTTAATAAAAATAAATCTGTTTATAAACATGCCTATATCTCAATTTTATATTATTTTAAATTATATGGAAAGACATTATTTCGTCGCGAAAAACAGCTGATCGAAAAGAATTCATTGAATAATGCAAATAATAAACTTTAACTTTGCAATTTAAGTTTAATAATACGTATAAAAATATCGCTTTTCAACAATAAACTTTAAGTATATATTTCATCATCCATTTAGAACACACATTTTACTAGCAAACTTTAAAACCAAGTTTATACCACAAGGTACGCCAACTTGATATCTCAATCTTCTTAATAACATGAACTTTAATGTTACGTACTTCGTTATCGTTTGCAACGCTTATAAACAGTATTGAAAAGGAACGATATCGTACCCAAAGAAAGTGTACATAATTAATTTAACTATTGCTTAATGAATTTTTACGTTACTCCTACAATTAATCAAAGGATAATCATTAAGGCTCTTTTGAATAAACAACCTAAAGCAAACAAATTAACCAAATTTTATTCCAACGAATATTTAAAGATCATCGATCCGCCGGTTCCATTTGTAAAACAAGTTAAGAGCTTGCGCTCGGATTGTAAAATACTAGCATTAAGTAATTAACTAAATAAAAAGAAGGGTAAAACTAGTCTGAATTTCAAAGGGGAAACCCCTTTAAAGCTGCAGTCTCTCTCACTCCTAAGCCTACCTATCACACTCGACAAATTTCAGCTTTATCCTCGGCTCGCTTATCCGACGTCTGTTCCTAGAGTACACTTCCCATCGCACAAGGGGCTCGGCTGAAGCGGCATTCATGGCGAGATAGGAGCGCCCCCGAGACAATTAGTTGAGCACTCGATTTCACGCACGTATACGCAGCGTGATCGGGGCGAACTTCAAACGTGCATTAAGCCGTTCCTCAGCCCTCCAGGGTGGGGGGCGGGGGAGCAGGAGGGACTTCAAGGCCCCAAATCAATCACATCATTAGATCCACGCGAGCGTCCAATGGCCGAGTAAGGTCGGCCCCCGTCCACGCGCGGCTCGTAATCTGTTTATCTGGCGCACTCAATATCCGCAGGTGTGGCCGTGTCTGCAGGAGAGAGTCTGGAGGAGGTAGAGGGTGAGGGAGCAGGCACCGAGAGAGCGAAGCTCCTCGTAATCGACTGGCACAGCTCGGTCGCGTAAGGGGCTGCACCGGTGTTAAATGCCACGGCTGGCAGATGGCGGGGAAGGGGAGGATTAGAGATGGAAAGAGAGGCGAGAGGAGGGTATGCAGAGGTAGCCTCTGGTGGCTTCGACTCGTCGGGCAGCAGCCCTTTGGTCTTCGACTGCTGCAGCAGGACTAGGCAGATAGAGAGAGAGAGAGAGAGAGAGAGAGAGAGAGAGAGAGAGAGAGAGAGAGGAAGCCGAGCGGGCAGAGAGAGAGAGTTGCCCAGTGGCGAGTAGTCGCGGCCGACAAAGCTCTCGCGTACTCGCTGCCCGAGAGAGAGTGAGAGAGTGAGGGGGGCGGCTGTGTAGCGCGACGGGAACAATGGAAGGTTAAGAGAGCTGGGCCCGGGCAATGCGCTGCTATTATCCGGCTCTCGCGCGTCTACGACAGCGGTCCATGAATTATGCAGCGCAACGTAGACGGATGTTGGCCTCGGACCCGGCTCCCCCCCCGTGTCTCATACTCTCCCGCGCAGTTCTCTCTCCCTCTCTCTCGGTGTACGTCTCTGCGTGCGAGGAGGAAGAGGGAGAAGAGAGTCCGGTACATAGCTCTCTGTGCGGCCGCGGCTCTCGTATAACGTTGGCCCGGCTGTCGTCGATAGACAACTCAAAGACACGCGGCTCGCCCACTTGCGCTGGCCAGCGCGCACACAGGCTCGACTTCGCCCGATCATTATCCCACTACGTCTCGGGGTGGCTACGAGACCAGCGAGTGAGCCCTGTAACCCGGCTCTTTCTCTCTCTCTCTCTCTCTCTCTCTCTCTCTCTCTGCAGGCGCGGCGGCCTCGTTGCACCGACTCTTTGACGTCCGACTACTACTGCTAGCCTACTGTCCGGATCTCAGCTTGATGCAGCGCGCGCCCGGCCGACTGCTTTTTCTCGCTTTGAGGGATGCTTTTTGAATAGGGCTTCGCTCGACCGGTTGAAACGGAATCGCGGTCAGCGTTGATTGTTTAAAAGCTGTCTGGAATATGAGCCCCGGCGTGGTGCGGTGTGCCCGTCTCCCTCGTACAATGAATTCGTTACGATTTGCGCGTTCAATTTATTGAAATGCTAATTTCAAAGGAACAATTGTTTATCTTCGCATTACGCGGCAATGGAGTTTGAGCTTGCGAAATGTTTGAATTATTATATCACGATGAATTGAGCGAATGTACACGTTGCAATTTATTTTTATTTTTTTACTTTGGTTTGTAACGGATGGAAAAAAGACGAAACAACTTTTTTGTTTATCGAAAGCAGAGTCTAAAGCATCTCCCGGCATTAACAAATTCTTGGCAACGTTTCATTCACGGCTCCGCGCGTCCTTTCATTAGCACGTTGCGCGTACATGAAATGCAACGAGAAAAGAAAGAAAAACGAGTCAACGCGAAAAGAAGGAAGGGGAAGGGAAAAGCATCGGAAAAAGCGGAGGGAAGCGGGAATGAGAAACGAATTAAAATACGGAAAGAAAATGTATAAGAGCAGCAGTTGCGAATGTAGTTAGACAAAATAGGACGTGGAAGAGTCGTTACGAGGAGGGCCGCTTTCAGAACCCCTGCGTGGAATCGTAAAATCGCGAGGGCAGCAAGAAAGAGACAGGAAAAGGAGAAGAGAGGGAGGGAGAGAGAGAAAGAGAGGTGGAAGAGGGTTGGGAAAACGAAAGAAAATCCCAAGCGTCACAACAACCTTGAAAGAAGGGCGAAACTAGTTGACCTTCTTCCGGAAGTGGCTCGCAGTAGTCGTCGCAGCGCCCGGCGGACCGGCGAACCCGAAGAATCCCAGCAGAGCGAGATCGCTGATTCTTTCTCCCGTGCGCGCGGGCTTTCGTCCCACGGCTATATTCCACCTCCTACTTCAGCAGGAGACGCGTCGTATCGCTCGGGGGCCTGCCAAGCGGCCACTCTTCTCTCTCTCTCTTTCTCGCGCGCGGAACAAAAAGGCGCCATGTACACGGAAAACTCGCGGCTCTTCCTTCCTTTTTCTTTTTTATCACCTCGCAGCCCCCGCCACCTCGTCTCTTGCTCGTTTTATTTGTCTTCCTCTTGCCCAGTTTCTCCCGCCGCCGCCTCTCGGCATTCCCGCTAAGTTTCGGCCCTCTTTCGCATTTCCTTTTCGTAAGCCTTATTTCTCAGCTGTCCGCGAAAAGTAATATCCAAGAGATCTTTCGGCCGGCACTTAGCTGAGCCACCTGCACCACCGGCCTACGCTCGTTTGTTTGTTCACTCTTGCTTTTTGCCTCTTTGTTTCGTCGCTCACTTCTTTCGCGTTGTTGTTTTCTTTCTCTTTTTATTTCTCCTCCTTTTTTTTGCAGTACCCTTGCAGCCTTTTTCAGCCGATGAAACGCTGTTTAGCAACGCGGCTCGTTAAGTTTTCCTCTTTCCTTCGTGTTTCCCGTAGTAGTTAGGCCGCATTTTTTTTCCTCTCCTCCGGGGGAGAGGGAAAAAGGGCGCGCCTCGGATTAAAGGAGGCTAGGAGAGCTTTCAATGGTACTGAGCCGAGCTGTTTGATTTTTTGACTTAAGCATCGCTGGGTTTTCGCTCGGAACGAAAAGAAATTTTGTTCCGTCGAGAGCTGAAGAGAATCGCGAGAGAGAGAGCTAAGCGAGAAAGTAATTTTTTTTCCTTTCTTTTACGAGTTCGGAAAATCTTTTGATGCACTTATATTGCGCTGAAATTTCTTGAAAACTAAAATAGATTAAAGTCTTAGCGTTTAAGATGCAATCGTTACTAATAATCGTGAAATGTGAAAAAAAAGATTTAAATAATTGTTTTTTTAAACGAGACGTTTTTAAGAAATAAAACAATTTACTATCGTTTTAATTTTGTTTCATGTAATTTAACAAAACACCGATTCATTACTCATCTAAATTTCCTTTGCAACCCTTTAAATTTCTTCGTTACCAATTTTATCGATGTATTCCCATATCTGAAAGCCCATTTAAAGGCTTTTCTTTTCCAACAATGAATAGCACGTCGTTAAATAAGAATTCGCACTAGCAATGCCAGAGATTTATTACGAGCAAAGATTGAAAACGCCGAGTGGTTACAAAAGTCGCGTGCTGAATGATATATCTCAAGGCAAGGTGGCACGAAAACCCCGAGAACTATACAAGACTCGTGGTTACACTTTCTGTTACGATCTTGTAAAGCAGCCGCTTGCATAAATACACCGAGCGATCAATTGCAAATGCAGAAAAAAGAACTCCGCAATCTTTTTATAAAACGCCTCGGCCGGGTTCATTGGGCGCGCTTAAAGCCTAAAACGCGGATAACGGCCACACCTCTACCGTGCAAACTTTTAATGGACTTACTTGTTTCGCGTTATAGAAGTTAGTACTCTTCAAAATTTTAATAACATAACATTATCGACGTAAATAGAATTTCCACTTTGGCTTTATGGAATCTGGATCATCATAAGCTTATGATACAACTTCGCTGTGTTAGCCGGGTCGTTCGATTTCTTTTCCAAATTAAAATTCACCCCGTGGCAAAGCGGCGCCGCTCGAGCAGTTTAACTTGCGTATATTACCGGTATCAAAGCTGCTTTAACGGCACATTCTTGAAATATTTACTTTTATACAGCCGGAAACGAAAAAAAAAGGACTTGCGATTCATCTCGGCGATAAGCAAGAGCGAGTATCGATTAAATTATTCTTCAAATTCGTATAGGAATAAGATCGTGATCAATGAGCTTATTTCTTTTTCGTGTCGTTTCTTTGCGAAGGTGAAAAAAAGTACGATCAAGAATTAAATTAGAAAAAGTTTTGGGGATGAAGCGCAGGGAGAGAAAAGTATTTAGCGAAAGCGCGGGAAACAAAGCCGTGACGTCGCAACTTGGTAAGCCAGGGAAGGAAGAGAAAGAGAGAAAGAGAGTCCTCTAGCGCAACATCTGTTACGTTTTTAGTGATTACGTGCTGAACTTTTCAAAGGAATACACCAGTCACGAAACAAATTTAACTTTTGTCCGCGACGAGGCGACAAGATTGAGAAAGGAGACGGCTGGAGAGGTTAAAGGAGGCCGAACGTTGGGGACTGGGGCGGGGAAATGACGTAAAAGGAGCGAAACACGAAACGCGACATTAAAAATCGACGAGGAGAGTTGCGAGCTCGTTTCCTCTTTTATCGGCACTTTAGCGCTAACAGGCATCAAAAGAAGCGCCTGGAAAAGGTTTTTCCACCGGCACGGGTACGCTCTCTGACCCTCGCCCACTCCCTCTCCCCCACTCAGCCACCTCTCTTCCCCTATCCTCACCCCGCAGTCTTGTGGAAAAGGACGTTAACCCTCCTTGTCCACGACGCATAGTCCCGTGGGATTATAACGCGTGCCGTTTACCACCGCCCATCGTAATTCAGCCATGAATAAGTAAATGGTATTTAAGCCTCTCCTCCCTTAAGTGATACTTGTAAATTATGTCCAAGGGACGAGTGCCGGCGACAGAATTCGCCTCGTCTTTTTTGCTCTTTTTCTTTTTTTTCTCTTTCTCTCTCAACAAAAACGAATTTCTGCCTAGCTTTCGTCCTTGAATAACGTAAACCTACATTTCGTAGTCAAAAGGTACTTTCATATGAAAATGTTTGCATAAATATTTTTCACGCAAAATGATTAAAGCTCAATTTGTAATAAACGACAATATTGAGAAGTTGATTCCTCAAAACTGTTGCATTTGATGATACGAAATAATTTCTTAATCAAGAAGAAACTTTTAAGTGTTAACATTCAAATATTGATTTTACGGTCGTCGAAAACCTCGGTAAGTGCAGTATAAAACTCAATGCAAACGGTATTTTTGTGCGCAGTTACACACGAGATTTATTATTGTAATTTCGCTTTATTAGAAATTAATTGAAATGTTTGAAAATTAATTTAGCCTTAATAACGTATAACAGGAAGTAATTTTGCTCTTTAAATTATTTACAGCGAATGTAATTTCAGCGTTCAATTAACTTGGACTATTTATTAGTTTATCAAATACTAAAGTTCAAAATTGAAAATCTCAGTTTACAATATTTTCATTTATTCTTTTTGTTGGGCTTAAATATTTGATTTATAGATTGCTTTGCTTTATCCACAATTAAAAGATTTATTTTTCAGCGTAACTATGTTTGTGAAAACGTTAAAATTGATAAAAAGTAAACTGAAAAAAAAGGTCTCGATAAAACCTTTTTTTTCCGCTATTGTATTGGTAAATAAAATCAATAAAAATCAGTGAAATTTCATGAAAAAAAAATACTTCTGATAGTTACGAATTCGCAGCAAACAAAAGTAATGAAAGATTTAATTTAATTTCTTACTTATTAAAAATCTTTTTTAATATTAAAGTAACTCTGACGGCATACTTTAGGCTTGGCGTACTACTCGTTGCAAAGCTCACGTTATGCCGACTTAATTACTTCGGACTCTTTGATGGTACACATGTTCATAATTTAAAACTTTTATGACTCTCCACTAATTGTGGCATCTTGAAAAAGAAGTAAGCTCCCGAAGTATCAAAGTTTCAATTACAAATTCGACTCTGCGGGAATAGAAAGTTCGCTCGAGCTTTTAAACAAGCGTGAAAATAAAACTTTTTCGGCTGAAATTTCGGCAGTGGTGCTGATGCAAATTAAACAGTGATCATTCCCGAAAATAAGATTAATTAAGAGATCCCAGCGATAGAGGTCAAAAGAGTTCTAGACCATTTGTTACGCTATCATTCGGGGGAAGTTTCGAGAATCTCGGTCAAAATTTGAAGTAATGCCGCTTGGCATGAAAGTTTGGAAAAAAATAATGGTAGCCATCTACTAACTTTCTACCTCGCCGTCACTTCAAGCTTACAACAACATCGTTATACGAATTTAATAGTCCGTTAAAGGGAAAACCAAATTGGAAGAGGTAAAGACGAGTTCGGCTCGAACGTCCGTCTTTGAAACAACAAGGGAAGACGTTTGCGTTGTCGAGAAACGCGTCGAGTCGGCGCAAGCTCGGGGTGAAGTATAAGGCAAGGAGATCGATGAAATCTCGATGTGCGAGCTATTCTCTGTCCTCCAGGGGGGAGAGCAGAAGCTGAAAGGAATGTCAAGCTGCGGCAGGTGCAAGCGCAGAAAACGAGACGAGGGGAGGCAATTTTATGCGCAGTGCGGCGCGGAACGCGATCCATGTCAAGTGGAACGATCGGACGGGCTTCGGAATTCAATGGAGAGGAGGAAGGCTGCTGCTGCTGATACTGCTTCTACTGTACGTTGCTTAATCCGGAAGGTCGGCTGCTGCGCTGATTTTTAAAACTTGCGCCCTTGGAATTTTCGAAAATTCTTCGCTGTTTAAGCAATTTATAACCGCGTGGGAGTCGTTTCGATGTCAAGCCCTAGTTTTATTTTTGATAAAATTGGCACGTCGAGTGATTGGGATTCGGCATTTGAATGATCAACCTAGTAATCAGCTGTAAGTGACGAAATGCCGAAGCTCAATGACGGCTCGAAATTTCGAGATATTTGACGGAAATATCTTATTGATAAAGCTTCCTTTCCCTATTATATTATGCTGTACCATTTTCTAAAATTTTTACATTTTTGAAAATTTTTAACCGTCAAACTGCTCGATATTGGAGCCTTTTATTCGTCCTCCCGAATATCTACAAAGCCTATATTGGTGGATGGAGTGAATATAAGTATTACAGATGCTCGATACTCTGCATATATATAAAGTACGAACTGATATTATAGGAGAAAATCTTGATAACGTAAAGAGAGCGAGCAAGAGAGGAAGTGCAAGAGAGGAGGAGGCATACTCTTTTAGCGTCGCGATATATCTTGCCCCTGGCAATCGCGAAATCTATACGCCTCTGGAATATCTTTGGATTTGCAAAAGTCGACTGGCGTGTGGCACCGCGGTTGAGCAGCTTGCCTGGGAATTTCCGCGATTTCTATATCCAGCAGCTGTCGCGCCCCACTGCGCGCGCGAGACCTACCAGTAATGAAGGAATAAGTTTGAATACGTGAGCGAAGTACGTGATTTTTTTAATATTAACCGCGGGGCAAGAACGAACGCTGCTCGAAATGTTGACTCTGATACGCGTCGCGTTGCAAATTTGGCTTTTATAATTACGACTATTTTAGAATGTTTTGCAAATTTTAAAGACGCGAGAAAATCCGATTAATATTTTATTTATGACTTCAGCGGTAACTTTTATTAATTCTTTGTTGCAGCATAATTTATTGAATTTTTCAAGTCGTTGTAGAACGAATGAGATTTAAGCCCTTTTGTCAAGTCCCATTTGCAAATTTCTTTTGGACATTTTAACTTTTCGTTACAATTTCAAAAACTTCAGCAACATATTTTCATTTATTATCAACAAAAATGAATTATAAAAAGAAGTTCCCAATTTGCACTCTACCTCAATGAAAAAATTTCTCAGCGCATAGTAATATGAATTTTTAATTGCAACGTAGGATGATCTCAACGAGCTCGTAGTATATGCCCAGTTAAGTAAAACATTATTAAGAGCATGTAGGTTAAGCTTTTTCCGTATTACAAATAATTAAGGTTATTACGCTCAATTTGCGTAAAGTAGAATTTCGCGTTACTAAAGTAATATTTTCGCACGATCGTTATCACGCGTGTAAAAAAAAAAATATCTATGGAAATGCCTCGTTAGTCATTATTTCGAAAATTTTACAACCTTGTATGAACCACCTTATAAAAAAAATATACCTTTATATTTGCCATCGAGTTTTACGTTCCGTTTATTGTTCAAAGTTATTTTTTAACACTATCGTCTAAATTGTACCGCAATATTTTTTAATAAAGATGATTAAAAAAATTCATTGATATATGCACGAAAGAAGAAATTATTTTTAATTGTAAAATCCATAATAAGTAGATTAATTATCCAACTGTAGGATGACTCTACATTGTAACGCATACTTATAAAGTTATACCGAACTTGAATCGAGATACTGTCTGAACAGCATGACGATAGTAGTTAAGGGTTAATTATACTTTGTAACTCGATAATCATATACTAAATGATTTATATAACGAAAGGGTGAAATACCTGATTATCTATCGGAATTATGATAAATTATCGACTGTAACTGATACAACAATGTTCAATGTTTACGCGAAAATAAAATTTTGCAAATAAAATTCAATGTTAAGCACATACTTTAACAATAAAAAAATACAAAATTTAATGTTAAAAATATCAATAGATGTATGTATTTATAGGCGTCGCACTTTTATGTTTACGAGCGCATTATTTCCTGCGCTATAATTCTTTCGAATTTTCGTTCGACGCACCGAGAACGATTGCCGAAATAACAAATCAAAGTCAAATTGTCAAATATCATTTTTGAAATATTTTCTCTTTCTCTCGCTCGTGCACTCTCGTTTTGACAAATACTGACAGCGACTCTCGTGCAAAGCATATATTCGTATAACAAACGTGCAAGCCGACCAAAGTTTTTCGGCGCTATAAAGCCTCGTTCGGTAAAATTTATTACCGACACGTTAACGAATTTGAGAAAATAAAAAAATTTGGCCAAACACGTGTGTGACGCTGCTGCTGCTTCGGGAGGGAGGGGAGAGAAAACTTTTCCAAGCGACGGAAAAATAATTTCACTAAACACATCGCGCCGATAGAAAACCGATACGGAAACTTTGCCACGCGGCTATCGTTGCCGCCTGCGGAGCGCGTTATCTGTTTCCGACTTGGCCGAGCAAAAAAAGGTACGAAGCCGTGGATAGAAGTAGTCGCAGGGGTTAAGGGGGGAGGGAGGCAAGATGGGCGTGGAAGGCGGACACGACTACGTTGGAAGAATACGAGTCGCGCGGAGAGACACACGCCGCCGGAATAAAGTAGTCCGCGGGAGCGAAACTATCCCGCGGATCTATAAAGCCGTGGAGATGTGCCAGTGGGACGAGGGACCGCCGCAGTGGGGGCAAAAGGGAGGGGGGATATATAAGGTCGTATCGCAAGCCGAATCGAATTTCGTCCCTCGGCGGAGCGCGAAATTGAGCGCGACCAAGTCGAGAGAGAGAGAGAGAGAGAGAGAGAGAGAGAGAGAGAGAAACAGGGAAAGAGAAGAGAGAGAGTAAGACAAGTTGATGTGCCAAGCTCGCTCCGGCGAAAGCGATATTCTTATATCCCCTCATTAGGCGTTCTCTTTCGCTCGACCGGCGCACTTTGTCTGTCCTCCTCGTTTACCCCCTCTTGCAATCTCTGCGGCTCGAGGGACGCTTTGCGCGCGCCACTTTGTTAACGCGCGCTCTCCTCCAGCCTCCCCTTCTCACCCCTGGCTATAAATAGGTCGACCGGAGAGAGAGAGAGAGAGAGAGAGGTAATGGTGGGAGAGGTGTATTGGGGGGCAAGCTAGAGTAGCAGAGAGAAAGGGTCGCTCGTGCGACGACGACTGTCATCAGCGGGCGACATGTGCGCGTCCGGGCCTTCGAGAGCCCCGAAAATGCTGGTCCCGCGGGAGCTCGCGCAACGGCTTGTACGAGGGACAAGCTCCTTCTGATACGCCGCAATAACCATTGCCACCCCTTCCTTGCGACCCTCTCTCTCTCTCCCCCGGCTGTCCCACCTCAACCCTCGAGCAACTCTACCCTCGCGCGGTCTATGATACACGTCTCCATTATACTCCCGCTCGTGCTATGATCGTTTCCCATTGTGCTGGCTCGGCAATTTATTTGCTATTTATTTCCGCTCGATTAGCTGGTAATACGTTATTTATCATTACGTCCCTTTTGCCGTCGCCTTTAAACATGCTTATTCCTTTTTTTTATGCCGACTGTAATATCGTACCGTCGTTCGTTCTCGAGAAGTTGAAAATTTTTTTGTAACGTAGTTGAAAACGATGCACGGCAAATATTAGGTATTCTTTTTATATATATATTTTTTTTTAGACGAACACGCTTTCGACAAACAGGTTAGATACTCGCATTGCGTGACGTTTAATTATTCCTAATTCCCGTGAATTCGGCGTAATGATCGGTAATGAGGAAATGAATTAAAACACTTCGACGCAACCGGACTTCCAAATTAACTTATTTATGCGTATTGCCGCGAGTATGTAGGCCGCGGGCGGTGTTGAAACAAATGTTAACGACCGAGCGCACGCAGACTATGTGTGTGTCGAACTTTGGTAAAAAATGAAAATTACGCCGCACGAGCGAGCCGCCGACATTTGCGCAGTAAACCCCAAAAATGCAGCCAAGAGCGTAGAGCTTTGGAAACGGAGAGGGGTATAGCAAGGGCTGGCCATCAGGTCGAATTTTTCGCACGTATTTTTATTTCCGCGCGATCTTAAAAGCCGCTGGGCCAAGCTACGTGCGCCACGAAAAGCTCCAGTGTATACGCGTGTGGATGGGTTGTGTGTGTGTGACTAGCCAAGAGCGAAAAAGCCCGAGCCCTCGTGAATTTTTATGGGATCAGCGGGCCGAGCTTGCAGGCTTTCCCGAGGCGTTGCGCGCTCGCAAAGATCGACACGTCCACCTGCCTGCGTCCCTCATTTTTCTCCGACTCTCCCTATTGCCGTTAACATTCGCCGAATCCTTTGGCCCAAGCATTGAAGGCCGCTGGCTGCCTTTTTTTTGTGCTTTCGATGCTTGCTCGACTGGTAATGCACGTGCCTCGGACGTACGGTGAATTTTGTGCACTGGCCTGGTCTGTTTTTATTTAGTCCGACGCGCCGAGCGGTTTATCGGAAGCTCGACGCCAGGTTAAGCTTGGGAATGCGGCTTGCGGGAGAGCTCTCGGGTTCGGGATATTGTTGAGCGCGTTGCCTAGTGAAATTCGCAACGCTCGAATGCCTTGGCCATTAGCGTGAAATGTTGTTATAGTTGGGCAGCGCGGGCGCGCGCCTGTGTCCCTTCTATACTTTTCAGATAATCGAGTCAACGATTTACAATGAAAATTCGGCCTGTTCGGTGCTTTACGAGCTTTTGGGGAGCAATGGGTTTTCAAATCGAAGACTTGTCAGTTATGGCTGGTAGTTTGACGAAAATTTAATGCAGTTTGAAAATTTAGGCGATGACTTTTAAATATTGTATTTTTGTTTGGGTGAGATGTGGATAAAAAGTTTTTTGTAACATTTTATTGCACGGAAAGAGAAAAACGTAATGAAATTATTTAAATTATTCAAATGAATATGTAAAATGGTAATTATAATAAAAAACTAATTCATCAGATATTTTTAATAAAAGGATTAAATAATTAAATAAACAAGAACATCGTGTATTAACTTATGCGTGGCTCATATTATTAATAAATGAATATTTATTTAATGAATTTTCGCAATTTTATTTATTTAAGATGAATAAATGGTATTTTTTCTTGCTCGTTCTTTACACCGTTATGTAACGCGATTGAAATGACATTGAGTAATTGATTTTCCAAGAAAAAAATAATGTATTTGCAATAGAGTTATGTAATTTCAAAACGTTACATTTGTTTAATAACAGCAATTAAATTACTGAAATTCATTTTAATTCATTGATAAAATTAGCTTGCTCACTCGTCTCTACTTTTTATCGATTTTAAAAATCAATTACGAAAACGAATTTCCCTTTAATAATCCTTAAGTAAGTTTTTAAGATTACAATTTTGGTGGCAATAAGAACTAAAAGCTCGCACGATACCATGAAAATCGGGCATAGACATCGAAGTCGGCACCTACCTGACAAATCGACACCCTTGCCACCGCCTCCGGAGCCGTGGCTGACGGCCTCCGACAGTCCGAGTAGAAGCACAATTCGCCACATCTTGGCCAGCACTTACGAGCCTGCGTCACACATGAACAGAATGGAATCACGACACCGCCTGAACTTCCAGCTGTCCCCAACTGGTTGGGCACGCGCGCACACACACAACCAGCCGCGTTGTTCTCGACTTATCTCGCTGGTCCCGTCATCCTGCCACGGACAACAACGGAGAGAGAGAGAGAGAGTCGCTCCGCGAACTCGCGCTCGATTACACCGGGGCGCACGTGAAGCGGTCACTGCCGCCGCAGCAGCCTCGTTCACACCGCTCTCGCGCACACGTGCACCACTCTCGGGAGGGAGTGAGGGGGCTGGGCTCGGACGGGGGGCAACAAGACGAGGGGGCTAGATCTTCATGGCTGACCGGGGCAACGCACTCTCGCGGCACCTGGCAAGTAGTCCGGCTCTCCCGCGCTGCCACTCATATCACCAGCAGCAGCAGGCTGCAGTCCTCGCTACGCGCTCCTTCACCATATCGCTCTCCTGGCTCCTCTCTACTCTGCTTCTCCTCTGCCGAGCCACGTGTCGTTACTTCCCGGCCCCGTTGGCTCTGCTTCGCCGGGGATAGGTGCTAGGCCGGTCTGCTGCCGAGACGGCGAAGCAGCGGCACCACCACCACCTCGGCCGGCCGAGACATGAAGCGGCTGGAGGGGACGAGCGCACAAGCGAAGCAGCCGGCGAGAGCTTTTTTGGCAGATTAACCGAGTAAATGGGCCTCGAGGCTTCGGCAGGCCTTCATATCCCGCGCACACGTGGTCCTTCGCCGAGAGCGGACCGCACACTGGCGCGCGTCTACTGCTGGCCGAGCGCCGGCGCCTGGCGCGAGCAAGAGCACAGACCGAAGGGGGCGCCGGCGCCCGGCAGCCAACCCTCCCGAGGAGACGGGGCGAGGCGGGGTGCGGGCGGCGCACGCGCCTGCCTCCAGGGGCTGCGCGCCCGGGAGCCTCTTTTCTCGCGCCGGCGCGCCTAAGCGCCTGGGACGCCTCCGACTTTTACTCGCTGCTGCTACCAACGCTATGTTGCTCTACTACTGCCTGATTGATACTCGGTACCACTCTCTGGCAGTTGACGTTCAGTTGCATCAAGGGCACACCTAGCGGATACAGGCTCGCTGCGGTAATAATCACGAGTTTTTGTAAAGACTCGAGTGATTGTGACGCTGGCGAAGATAAGCAGCTGAAGTAGCTAGGACTACCTCAACATTGGCAAATGTCAGCGCGGAAGCTCGATGACCTTTTCGTATATTTCTTTCTCGTTCTTTTTTGGGTAAGAATAATTTACGCGATTTGTTTTATGGTAAATTTCTTAAAACGGACGTGTTGCGTTTAATTAAGTTGCTTAAATTAATGTTTATTTTGATAAACTTTCGTAGTTGGCACGAAACGAGGTCTGAGCAAAGTTTTAAGTAAATAATTA
Source organism: Anagyrus pseudococci (assembly GCA_030522585.1). Taxonomy (NCBI): domain Eukaryota; kingdom Metazoa; phylum Arthropoda; class Insecta; order Hymenoptera; family Encyrtidae; genus Anagyrus; species Anagyrus pseudococci. The sequence continues at coordinate 57,773 of JAPYYQ010000165.1, read as the reverse complement.
TGAACAGTATTGTGCGCAGAGCGCCGGTCTGGCTTAGTCGGCAGAGCTTGCACTCATATCACCGAGCTTTGGCTTTGCAATCTGCAGATCGTACGTTCAAGCTCGACGTTCGTCGGCTGAATTATTACACGGGCTTGAACGAAATTCACTCAAATAAGTATAAAAAAATTAAAAAAAGAAACGAAAAGTTATCTTCCAATTTTACCATTTTAAATGTTGTAAAAACGTTTTGTAATTATAAAAATTATTATTAAAGTTACGCAAAATTTCTTTGATTTAATTCTTAGTATCGCGAAAGCTATTTTACTCTAAGAACATATGTCAAAGATTTTTTACCTTTTTTTGATTGTTAAAAGTTATTTCATTTGTTAGAACCTTATTCCATAATTCTTTTTAAAAAATCATGTCAATATTTATAATATAGATAAAGGTCGATTATACTTTAGGGTGATTTCCACGTTATAAAAAATATAAATTATATATACAAAAATGAATAGTAATTAATAAAATGTAATTATAATGTTACTATTAATTTAAGTACAAAACATGATTTTTTTAAATAAATGAATTTTAATTGGCTATTGCTTATATTGCAAGCCATTTTACAAATAATCCTGTTTTTTTTAATTTAATAAATTTTCATTGGCTAATACTGTAGGTTTACAAGCCATTTTACAAGATAGGAATCCTGTTTTTTTCCGAAGCAGTCAATTACGCCATCTCTACAGTTTCTTAGAAACCTATGAGTCGAATACTAACCAGTCAACAGTCGATAACTGGTCATTAAACCAAACTACGGTAAATGCCGTTACAATTTTTAAAATTAGATAAATTTTTAAAAACATTAAAAATTATAAAATAAGATCAAATGTTGTATGAATATCAATATAAAAATTAAAGGAAAATTTGGTTCAAAGTTTAATTTTGTATATAAACCACTGGGCTTTATCGTAACACCTTACGTATTATCGTAATATTAATTACTCATTATTATTAAAAACTGTAATTTAAAATAAATTTTGATAATCAAAAATAAAATTACAAAATTCATGTATCTCAAATTTACTTCTAGTCCAGAAGCGCTAAATATACTGAAAACTTAATAATCTCATTATGCATGAAATTTTGGCCAAGTCGAATTTTGTATGCGCAACATTACTAAAAGAACATATTTTAATGAGATTTTGGGATTTACGAAAATTAAAAAGATATTTCCATAACCAGTCAAAATGTATGAATTTGTCACATATTTTAATTTGTAAAATGTACAAACTATTTGAAAATTGAAAATGTATAATAATGAATTAAAGTACAATCACTTAAGTATTACATTTACTAATTTATACATAGTCTTAAACCATATTATATCAATCGAAAGTACGTTTGAACAATTTCAAATTCAATAACAAACATTGAGATTATTGCACGACATTTTATTCGTTTACTAGAGCCTACCGTGTGTGCTTACGTGAATTACGATATTTTTGCTGGAACTTGGAAGCACGTTATTGTAGAGTTTGGATTCTCTTTCAATGCCCAATATACAGTAAGGCTCACCTAAAAAATAATTAATCATTTGAGAATAACAGACGAATCTCATTGTAACCTGCTGATCAAGCCATCACGATCGAGTAGATTTGATTATTCATAAATTAATTGATCGACTATTTATAGGGCGGAGCTTACCGTTGGATAAACCGCCAAGACCGGGAAAGAGTTGTTATAAATGTACTCGATGCCCTGCTTGAGCGGGCAGCCCGGTGTTCCATCGTCAGCCTTGACGATGTTGGGGCAGGCATCGGTGCTGTCGACGCCGAGGAAGGGCAGCGGTACCCCGAGTAAGATGACCGCGTGGACGGCGTTGGTGACGCTCTCGATGTCGTGGTCTGGGATGAAGTGCTGCTCGATGGTTGCGGTGGTCAGCCGACGCAGCTTGCACGGGGGTGGACTACAGTTGCTGATTTTGACGCTTATCCCGCCCTTGATCGGTTTGCCTTGAGAGTTGGCGCAAAACAATGGCTATAAAATGCTGCGTGCACTCTCTCTCTCTCTCTCTCTCTCTCTCTCTCTCTCTCGCAGTTGCGCAAGCTCGGATGCATGCTAAATTGCGCGACTTTGCACTTGATTAAGCCGTCGTCGCGTGCTCGCGTGCTTGCAATATACCGCCCATTCTTCGATTCGACTATATCGACTTTTACTTTACATGCGCGTATGACCGAGTGACTCTCGCGGATGCTAATGAGTCGACAGGGGGGGAAAAAGGTCAAGTGGTTGAGGGACTGCTGTGTTACGCGTAAGCTGCTTCTGCGCTTTAATAAGCGCCGCGGTAAAAAGCTGCGCGCGAAACCGGTTGATCGAGCGGAAAATTTTAATGATCAACGGCAAAGCGACTCTTCTGCTCGTCAGATTGTTCGATGAAAGTGCGAAACATCGATTTGTGCTCGGTCTGCTGTTATGTGCTGCTCGTTTATAAAAGCTGATTAGTTGCTATTCGTACGATAACGTTAATACTGCACACAGAATCATAATTCCATTAAACACAAGAGCTTCCCGAGTACCGAGTTTAAGCGCACTTGAAATCCTATTTAAAAATGCCCGAATGAAGTGCTTTGACAACACTTCTCACGCTTGCTTCTGAGCTCGGAGAGCTTATAATTTTGCATACTTTTGAAATTGTATAAATTTTACTGATTGTAATGTTTGTTTTTTCAAAATTTTTGAACAAAATTGCCGATGGGTACAGGCATTTGAAAAACAGATAGTTTTAAAAAATTAATATTCAAGAACTTTTATACATTTAACAGATAAAACGACCAATTATTAAATTCGAATGTTTTTAAAGTAGGCAACAGATTTAACAGTAGAACATTGAATTGCAAATTAAATGTGGCAGTAATGGTAAGCTGCGAAGAAATCAAACCTCGATTTATTTTTAACGAACGATGAGTGCAGTAGCGATAATAATTGTGTTGAATTAGGCGCTTATTTTTAAAAATAAAACATTATCTCATGATAGAGTCAAAACTGACGTTACAAAACTCTCCAACATAAAAGCTTGTGCGAGAAGATTAGAATATTTTATCAAACTTTAAAATTCAATGTATAGCGAGAGTCTCAGATGTAACCTAACGTCCCCGACTATGTTGCAACTTCGAATAAGCGCATTAGTCTGATAAAAATTAGTATAATACAAATAAAAAATAAACTAAAAAAAACAAATATCGATGCATGCCGTAAATAAGAAGAATGTATCTTCAAGGTCCACTTACCCGTAGCACAGTCAAACACCGTTGTGGAATTAACGGCGGCGAGAAGCAACGCGACCACAAAAAGAAAGACTGTTGCTTTCGTTGTCATGTCGACGGGATCGGTAATGAAAGTGGCGATCGAGAAAGAAAGTCGTCACGGCGCTCGGCACGAAGTTGACGGCCGACTGGCGCGGCCCGAGTGACCCGAGTCCGGCGCTGTGTCCACTCGACGCTACTCTCCGTGAGCTCCGTGTGTATATGCGTATCGGCGACGATACGACTCAGTCTACCAGTGGCCGAACAATAACGAGTCGCCTGACGCGTCACGGCGTATATATCGATGGCCGGCCGGCCGGCGACGCTGCTCCCAGAAAGAGATCCAGGAAGTCAAAAGGAGGGATGATGTGCGCGATACGCAACGGTACGTGTCTTTTCTTCTACTCTCAGCTTTTGTATACGAAGCTCGGAGGCGAAGGTCGCGGTGACTACTTAATATTTGTCTGCTCGTCGCTGTACTAACGGCGAAAAGGTACAATGTGCACTTAAACTGGTTTGAAAATCGATACAATGATTGTTTTGATATGCTAATAGGCCTATTTTTATATAATACATTCTCCGTTGGTTTACAAGTTGAATTATTGTTATTTTCGTAGATGAGAATGTTATTATGAAAAATATTAACTTGAGAGTTTCACTTAAATAAAAAATTCATTATTTATGATTAATAATTTGTATGTAGAATACCGGCTGCCTTTATATTTCGTATAATTACCCGCAAGAGATAAGCAAAATTCTCAGTGAAAAAAGGGAGTTGCATTAAAATATGAGGGTTATAAATATAAAAGCGATGCGTTTGCACGATTATGATGTTTAGAACCTTTGATACGAGCTTAGTAAAAATAGTTGAAAGTCGTTTATGAAAGTGAGCTTGTAGATGTAAAGGTTCTAGCATAATAATGGTATGATAATTTTGAAGGTTAATTTGATCATATTTTTATATCGAATAAAGTTATAATTTATTGTGTCCTTTAAGATAAGACATTTTTATTTACTTGAAAAAGTAAACATTTTATTTGCATATGAAATTCTTATTATAGCCAGATTAGTTGGAACAAAAGTAATTATCTATGAAAAATTCGATAATAAAAGTATGCAGTGGGTATTAAAATTATATAAAGCTACGTCTCATTGTAAATGATACTAAAGCGTAATACTTATCTCTTGTATATATGTCAAGCAACATAAACAAACTGTATACGTACGGATAATGCTATCTGGTCATGTTCGAAAAACAATAAGATACCACGTGGGAAGCATATTTTATTTTTGAGAAAGTTTTCAACCTTAAAATAAATCTGTAATCACCATTGAAACGGGTAAATTTAATCCCAATTTTTTATCACATAATTTATAACGTTCAAAGTTAAAATAGCTTTGACATTCGAACATGATAAAATTTTTAATCGGCTTTCTTCATATCTTGACATTTTAAAGTTTATTAGAAAAAAACTAAAAATAACATAAAAATAGTATGCAAATAATTTTTAAAATAAAACTATAAGAATTTTACATAACACATAATTAAAATTTTGTGTGCAAAAACAAATTAAAAATGTACGAACTTACCTCATGAATAAATTCCAAATTGTCTTCTATTCATTTTTAGAGATGACAGATACAAACATTTTACAATGTAATTTTTTGAGTTTCTTGCATTCACGTTTTTTTGTTGTTGCGTACACGGACAGGCACAGTGATTAATGCCATAAATGTTGCTACGTCCAATAGACAATTGTTACAGCGGTAAAAAATGTTGACGAAAAAAAACCTTAATTAGAATCGAAATTTTCATCATCAGAATTTTAAAACATCTTCCTCTCGACTACATTAACGAGTCTCGACATTTTTTTTCTCAAGGCTCGTCTTTTGCATTTTTAGACATAGACGGTGGCGCGAGAATCTCATAATTTACTACAGTAGGAGAAAGGAAGGCGAAAGAAAAAAAAATGTATATATACGAGAGGAAAAAAGGTGCGAGGAGTCACATTCAGCCAAGGCGTGAAGTAAACTAGAACTCCTCTGTGAATTTTGTTGCGGAGGAAGCTGGAGCTTGTGGGAGAGAAAGAGAAGAGAAAAATGAAAAACACGCGACCGCATCAAAAGCGTAACCGCGTCTAACAAACGAGCCCAGGACGTTTACGGAATAATAACAACACATATAACGTGCTTGCCACGTGCGGAATCCTTAATTATGTCTGCTTACGTACTACTACTCTGTAACGACCAGTAGTTTTAATGGTCAACTTTGTTGCCCCGTTCATTTTCTTTTTTTTTTTTTGTGTTTTCGTATTTTTCATTCACACTAATGAAAAAGTCGATACACGCTCTTAAATAATGTAGTAAATTTATTCAATTCTAAATAAGTATCATTGAAATTCTTGCACACTGAAATCTGTTTTAATGTTTTACTTTATAGCATTACAAGTTAATCGATGCAATTTTAATATTCGTGACCTATCTTTGTAATGAAGGTAAAATATTGATACAACAAATATTTGATTGCATATATCAACATCGTACAAAAAACAAACATCAACATATTCTAAATGATTCAAGAAAGTGTTATCCAGGTTACGCCTGGTAATGATACTAAGAATAAAATTAAGTAAAACGTAAAGGTGAATTGTATCACAAAAACATGCACCATCACACTTTTTGTGTGATGGTATTTCCAAATCATTAGTAATTCATCAGGAATTAAGTTTATTTCTAGCTAGGAATGTAGTTTTTTTTAAAAAAACTACATTCTAATAAAGTATATTCAACAAGTACATTCAAATCGCTGAAATAATGGTTACTAATTGTTTCAATATGAATAATGGTTAAAAATTAATTACGTTGACTTTAAAATGTAGTAAGAAACCTAGTATGTATACATCTACCATGAATCGTTAATTTGTCTTATTTTAATTCGTTAACGTATTGTTGATAGATAAGTTAGTTACCTGCAGCTCAACAGTTGTTCCATTGCCGTTCAAGTCACTCCCTGCATATCTTCAGTCGAACGTTGTTTGCCTTGATACAGATTCTGCATTTATCTACAATCAATCTCTGAAAATACAAATTCGATTAATCTTAAAACAATTTATACAAAATCAATATACATAATAAATAAATAAATATCCTTATTTACAAGTCATATGAATTTTTATAAAATTTTAGATTAAAAAAAATTGATTTTTTTTACAATTTTATATTAATTATTCATAAATTATAGAACTATATTTAAATCTTATTTTAATTTTTCGTAAAATAAAAAATAAACAAACAGCTCAATGAATAAATCACTTTTGACTTTTCCATCGAGTTCCTACGTTTAATATCTAGTTTTCATTTTGCAATCTCATCTAAAACTCGTTAATAGTGAAGTTCTTCATCCAAAGCTGAAATAAATTACACTTCACCAGCAGCAAATCCCGACAAACAAAGGCCTGAAAAAAAAGCTAAGAATTTAGAGCACCTATGTCACTGCACGTACAGACTACCATGGAGTCCGCTCATCAACGCATCAAGACCGTCACACACACACACACATCTAAACAAGCGACGTGCATGCGGATAGGCGAGTCCGCTTAATAAAGACCAAAATAGACAGTTATTATTACATTCGCGATTATAATTGTGCGTTGCAGGTGGAACACGAGCCGAGACAACAAGGTGGCGCCGGCAACGTGGCTTCGCGTATAATTACATTACACTTTGGCAAGGGTGCAGCGGGAAGCGGGGGGAGGGTGAGGAAGGGGCATTATCGTTATCGTCGTTGGACGACGCGGACATTGTCGTGCGGCTCGGACGCGCGTGTGCGGATGCAGGGAACGCTTGTTGGTCTACGTGGGAACGCGCGCGCGCGTGGCCAGATGCGTTAATTCGAGAAGTAGAGAGGGCAACGTTGCCCCCGCGACAAAGCTTCCCGGCTGCCGCTTATGACTATGTCTCTGCAAGCACGACCGGATACCGGAATACGACCTGTAACGATGCGAAGGACTGCGAATCATGTTGGAAGACTAGATCGTTACGAATTTTCCCGTTGCTTTCTTTCCTTTCATTTATCGGTATACCGCCTATTTTAATTTGAAAAAAAAGGTGGTGTTCATGAAATACCTAAACAAAGAGCCGGGGGATATTAGTTTAGCGCATAGTTAGGCAGCAATAAACGATTAACCCCTGTGTGACTATACCAAATTTCACCGTAATTCGGTAGTCGCAGGGAATTCGAACGACATTTTCGGAATTTATTCCGGGGCCATAGCCCGGGGTGCTTTTTAAGCTCGCAACGACCGCTATTGACTGAAGCTTCGTAACCTGCAGCCTCCGAACACACCTTCAAATACGTCAATCAACAGGCTCCAGCGCCGTGACAAAGGAACAATCATCGGGCGGAGCACAGGGGGGCCCCCGTCGCGCACTTATACCTCCTCACGCAGCAGATTCGGTCCCTGTGCTCTCGCGAGGCGCAAATCCGTGCGCTGTATTGGCCGCTCGGAGTATATATCTAGCCCGCGGCAGGATTCGCGAGCCCGCTGCATTACTTTGCATAGTAATGGTATTTGCAGGAGGCCGAGAGAGGGAGAGAGGAGGGCCAGGGGCGCTGGTCCAAGCTTTAACCAGTCTATTCCCGTGACGGCAATCGATATACACCATGCCATTTTCTTTCCCGAGCTTTTCCTTTACTCGCGAACCGATGAGCCGGGATTCCTCGGACCTTAATCGAAATTTTAATGGAAGGACCACAAAGTTGCTTCAATCTTCCCCCCGCTCTCCACTGTTCATTTTCCTTTTCGCCCCACCAATTGTGCGGGACTCTCGCGGTTCTTTTGACTTCCTTTCTGGCGAGCTTGCACACGAGAGTTATTGCACTCCCAAAGCCCTCGAGGCAGCGTGTAATTTTCAATTTTCAATTATGCATTGGGTTTCCGGCTACCGCTCTTTTTTTTCTTTCTCTTTCGAGGGCCTGATATTCGCCTGTCTGACGGTCGGTTAATTAAAGCTGCGCACGTCTCGTCGACTTTTGGACAGGAGATAGCTCGGTAAGGCTCGTGCAAGTGAAAAGACTGTTGAATAAAATAAAAAAAGCTTTCCCGGAAAAAATTTTAGCAAGATTAAGTTTTTTATTTTTGTTTCAAATGACGTACAAAAAGTGCAGAAACAAAAAGCGGAAGAGTAACACTTTACGACTTGACTGTTAATTAATTTTAAAAGGTTGATATGAGAACACTTAATTAAATGATATTTTTTCGTAATATTTAAAATGCAAGTGTTGATGCACCTTTTTTTCTACCGGAGCGTTTTATTTACCTTGGAAGAGTTTTATAGCATTTAAGAAGGGATTCATGCAACTTTATCCGTCGTGTCGAATGTGAGAGAAAAATAAAAGTGGCAAAATGCAAGAGGAGGGAGCGAGACAAAGAAAATAGCGTTAAGCTCTGAAGAAGAGGCGAGAAAGAGAGAGAAATAAAAACGTGTTAAACAGGCAGTTGAAAAGGAAGCTCGAGCGGCACATTTAACGGGGAGTTTTGCTTGAATGCGAGAACGAGCCCGTGCGGCTGGGAGCTATATAGAATTAAGCGCGAAAAGCTGTGCCTGCAACTTATATATAAAAAGGTGAAAGCAGGCGAAATACGAAGAGGGTGGAGTTTATAGAGCCGACGAGGAAAAGGCAGAGGTTGTGGTCGTGTGCAGACGGAGAGGGTGTGCTAGTGGTGGTCTGCATGAAGAAATTACCAAAAAAAAAAGAAGGAGGAGGATGAACATCCAAGAAGGAGAGCAGAGTTCGAGATTCCGTTGCAATCGTCTTATACGACTGAAGTCAAACTAGATTTTCATCTTGTCCCATGAATGGTGAAAATTAACGTCCTGCCAAGGGTCCAAGGAAGAGAGAGAGAGAGAGAGAAAGTACTCTCTTGCAAAGAAAAGGAGCCGTGGGTTGGAGAGAAGGAGCCAAGGGAGTCAGCGAGAGATATATAGCCCAATGGAGAGAAAGAGCGAGTGGATAGCTCTCTTGGAGGACAAGCGGGCGGAGAAGGGGAGGACTCGGCGTGGGAGGGAGCTGACGGCAAACGGCTGCGAGAGGAGGCTGCAGCGGAAAAACGGGGACGAGAAGAGGAAGGAGAGGCCGGCTCCAGGTTTGAGGTTGGATGTCGAGCTCGCCTCAGCCGACGTCTTGCGAGCGCTCCGTGCTTTAAAGAGACGGAGGTGGAGCGAGGTTAAAGAGATGGAGGGAAAGAAGAAGACTAGTGGGATGGGAGGCTGGGGGGAGGAAGGCAGACAGGCGCTGGGCGCAAATTCTCCGTGAAATCTTCGACAAACGGAAGTAAGATAACTCATTTCCGTTTCGTCGTCGGCGGGAGGCCAGGGCGTCAGAGGGGGGGGAGAGGGGGGAGGGGAGGACCTGCGACTAAAAGACTCGACCAAATGAGGCCTGCGAGGAGGCCCGTGATATAAAAAGAACGAATTGGCGAAATATAATTTTACGGGGTATTTAAGAGATATTCAGAAAACGAGAGGAAAAAGCGTCGCGCTTTGAATTGCATAGCCCCCCCTCCCCCCCATCATCCACTCAACCCTCTACTGTTCTTATTAATTTCGCGATTTTTAAAAAGCTTTCCTTTTTTGCCGCATCTTCTTTTCGAGTGGCTAATTATTAATTTATTAACAAAAAGACTTCCTATATTTCCTCTCTCTCTCTCTCTCTCGTCTGCACAACGGCCGGAGTAATAAGGTCTTTGAAAGACGGCTTGCGATTCGGCTACTAATATAAGAGGAAAAATTAGTTTGAAGAGAACAGAAAGATTAAAGTGTAGACAGGAAAGTAAGAGGGCCAAAAAAGAGGGAGAGAGAGAGAGAGAGATAAAGGTGGAAACGCAAGCAATGGTCGGAAAAATGGATTAATCAAGGTAACATAATTACGTATATATATTGTGAGAGCTGTAATATCAACAAAGACTAAGACCTTTCATTTTTCTTATCTTGTACTTTTCGTTGTAGGACAAAAAAAAAAGAAGAACGCAAGGAAAAAGGGAAAAGGAAGAGGTTAAGCCCGGGGCTGATTTCTAAAAGAGAAGAGAAACGACGGAAGAGAGAAAAGAGGGGGGAAGGCGAGGGGAAAGTGGAAGGAAAGGAGAAGCGCGCGTCCGGGGGAAGAGATGAATAGTCCATAGGAGCTCTTACTACCGATCGGTTATGAAATTTTATATCGTTCCCGCCTCCACCTCCCCCTCACCCCACACCTCGAGATTCACCTTTTATCATCTTGGTTGAACTTTTATATGAATCTATTTTATGTCTCATCCGCGTAAGGGAGTAATATGCCCCCCCCCCCCTCTACATTCAGCCATTCGATAGTTATGCCAGATTTGAATTTGGAGAGAATTCAGATAAAGCCTCTAGCTTTTCAAGCCGTCCTCCGCCGTACCTGTGGAGACGTGATATTTGAAAATGCTTCGGAGTTAGTATGAATTACATTTCGTGAGATAATATTAAATCTCTGCCGATGAGCCAGCATGGCCAATAGACCTGAAATATTTACGCCGATTGCGAATTGCCGCAGCGTCCTAACTTAGCGCACGATTAATTTTCATCTATATCGATTATTGCAAGAAAAACGCGTGTACCTGAACAGATAAATTTTATCATCTTATTTATTTTTCATAACAACAACGTCATCAAATTACCGTTGTTTAATTAGTTTGACTTTTGCCGCTAATGAGATCAAACAATTTGGCACAGGGGGGGCTTCACGAGGAGGGTTCCGGGCTAAAAGACAGAAAATATGAGAAAGAACATACGGCTCAAAGAATCTTCCGGGTGCTTTAATAAAAAGTGTTGAATTACCCAGCGAACGAGGCGAGTAACTAAGCCCTCGTTAACTCATAAGCCTGAAGAACGTCGCCGAGATCCTCCGTGGAAAAATAAGAGGAGGGTAAAAAGAGCCGAAAACCGTCGCTTTAATCATCCCCCGCGAGGATCCCGAGGGGATAAGAACCGCTTCGATAACCAGACTTTAAAGGCAGCTAGTAACGCTCTCGGCCCCGGATTATATACCATATCGCTGCCAGAAATATTTCGCGCTCGTTAAGGGAAAATAATTAACGAATAACGACCTAGTCACTCTCCCTTTTTATTCTCCTCCCCCGCACCCGAGCACCGCCCTGTTATAGCCTTGTTTGCACCTCTCTACGTAAACGTCACCTCGACTCGTCCAAGTTTTTCCTATACGCATTTTTACGAGTTTGCAGGCAATAGCAGCGGCTCGTCTTTTTTTTTGCCACTCTCTCTCTCTCTCTCTCTCTCCCTTCTCCACCACCTCGTCTCTCTAGCCGCATCCTTTTTCGAGACGATGAGAGAACGCCGAGGCAGTTTATGATTTTCACGCGCTCCTAGCTCCTCTGCTGCTGCTCTCGGGCAGCATGCTTGAAAAACTGAGGACTCGGAAGTTTCTGAATGGGAAAAATCTGGAAAGTTGCGAGGCACACCAAGCCCCCTCACACCCCGCACGCGGATGTACCGAGGAGAGCTGCGGCGCTAGCTCGGCCGACCTAACAAAGCGTATTATTTTAAAATAGAGTTTAAAGTAAGGGCAAAGTTGATATAATGGCCCTAGGCAAAAGTTGCGATAAAAATGCGGCAATTGTACGTTTGTTGCTGTCGTTATTATTATTATTATTATTTTGCAAATGCGAAAGGGAAAATATCGGGCTCTAAGTTATTCCGAGGGGGGGGGCGTAAGTTCGAACGTCATTTTAATGAAATATACAATTGCGAGGTTTGCTTTACGGTCGATAAACAAATTTTAAATAAACAAGCTACGTTGGAAATTGATTTTTGATAATTCTCAGACTTTTTGACTGGAATACGTATAATATTGTGGCTTGTGTCGGCCTCTGTGACAGTCAGCCATTCTCTGAAATTGCACGCGAAGCTTATCTCCCTCCCTCCCTCTCTCTGTCTCTCTCGTATTTCTAGCTATAACCTATATTGAAACACAAGAGACAGAGACAGAGTCTCACTTGAGCGCGGCGGCGTTGCACAACTACGTGCGGGATAAGCAAAAGCTTGGCTACGAGATAGTTAGACTCGTAAAATATATGCGAGACATGAGGCTTCCTATATATGCATATTTATATATAGATAATTCCCGGGCATTGACAAACCGGAGAAATTCGCGGGAGGGGGTGTTATTCCGGATTGGATTAAAGTGACGCGAGCTTTCATCGATTAATTTGTCGCGTCTACCTCCAGACGACCATTTCAAATTACTCGCGGCAGTGCGCGCTTGCTTCGTCGCTGCTCTGGCACTGCTGCACTATCAATTTCGGGCTTACAACGACCTCTAATTTACTTGCTACATCGACATCGGAGAAACTGTAATTATAACAAACACCCTCGAGAGTTTTACACGTTCAGACTCGATATGGACATACAGTGTTTTTGTGTTCTGAGAAACGATAATATTATTCATTACGCAGAAACTGATTTTTTCCATGTAGTACTCTAATTTCTACGCGAATAATGAATGTTGATAAACAAACATTTTTATTAAGCGTAAAAATGGAAAATATGTTTCATTATTTATCTTTTTAATGTACAAGACTGTAATACGAAGCTGGAAAAAGCTTTCCACGAACGCAGCAACATTGTTTAAAAACTATGAACGAAAAAATATTTTGTTTTTTCATTAATAAAGTCAATGCTTTACACGTACATAAAAAAAGAAGAAATATTCACGATGTAGAGGCGATGTTACGAAATAATCAAATTATCGTGTACTGTTCTTGGTAATCAACAGAAATTTCATAGTTTTTTCTAGGAAGTAATAATAGCCGAACAACTTTTCCCGGCTAATATTTGATTCGGGGAATTTCAATAAAAACAGTCGAACCGAAGAGAATATGAGTAAACTCGCGTGCGCGCGGCGGGCGTATACCTTTGCACGGCCGAAATTGCATAGTTTCGCAGATAACACTATCCCGGCAGCGGTGCTGCGCGGGAGGCGAATGTCACCGGCACTAGCCTCTTTCCCGCTCTCATAGCAACTCTCTCGGATTTTCCGATTTTTGAGGCAGCTAAAAAAGCACTTGGCGAGATTGGCAAAAGAGTGAAGCTCGCGACGGGGAATTTGCGTTGACGATCGATACATTGTGCGGCCGCGCATTCGAAATTAAAGCGGACGCTACACTGCGGCGCCACCGGCCCCCGCGGGGAGAGAGGCTCTCGCGGCGAATCCATTAAATACTCGTGATGCGTAATTACAGGGAGTAATATCGGAAAAGAGTTTGCGCCCCGCGTGATTTTGCCAAACGGATTAATGTCGGGATCGTTAAATATTTGCACTTGTATCTTCGTTACGAAGAATTATGGAATCGGCCCGATGCTGTTTGCGCTCTCTCGCATGGACATGCTGATTCCACGAGCGCCACAAAAATGGTGCTATCCGAAGAGAGAGCGAGAGAAAAACGTATTTACGCCGTTCACCGTTAATTTATAAAATCATATATATATACCTACTTTTTTTAAAAAAATTTCATCACGCAATAACACAATGATTGCGCCAACATTTAATAAGATTAAATTATTAACTCGCGCCCCGAATTATGAAAATCTTGTTCGCTTAAGCTTCTTATTAAGATTATTTGTGTATATTCGGAATCAAAATTTCTGAAACGGCAGTTTCTCATTTCTCGCCCGACTAGTTCGGGCATTAGCTTGCATTATCGAACGAGCAACAATAAATTTTATTGAAATGTAAAGAAATAAAAAAGGAAATAACTCCGAAGTCAATGTAATGCAAATCAACTCGCGCTTTTATACGCACTACAAAATGTTTCTCTGTTTACTTGTTGCAACCTACATTCTCCGTCGCCATCTAAACCACTACATCGCTTGGGCAATAAACGAAAAATCCGAAAAATCTTGAAACGCAACTGCTCCCCCAGGCACTAGAACGCCGCAAAAGCAGGGCCTGGCTTTGACATGTAACTTCCACTACGTGTTTCCTACTCTTTCCTCGAATCAACATTTGCCAAGAACACGTCCATATCCTGGATACACGAGCTCGTCTTTCGCGTATTACATCCTTTTGGTCAAAACGACTATTTCGGCTCAAACGTTTGGTCCACTACGACTCTAAGTGAATTACCTCCAGGATAAAGCGTCTTTTCTCTTTTAACCCTGGCACTTTGGATATGAACGCGCAGAAATTCACGTGCAGCTGTAGGAAAATTTTGCTGATAATCAAGCGACACGTCGGCGCTGTTGTCTTGCGTACGAGATACAAGCATTGAATCAAGCGACTTTGATAAAGTCGAGCTAGCATAGTGTCGCTGAAATATCATATTGAAAACTAACTCGAGCCTGCTCTCACACGTTATAGATACAGATGTCGGGCGCAGTAGTCGCGCGAGAATCGGAGCATCGATTTCCCAGGACTAGCCTCTCGCGTATATAGATACGCGCGAGCGCGCGTGTGTATAAGAGAGAAGCAAGTTGCTCGATGACATTGACTATCGCGCTATCGCTTCGAAACTTTCCTGTTCATGACAGAGCAACGTGTAACACGCGCGTGGCTAGTGTCAGGCCTGGGCTGGCTGACGACCAATCGGATCGCACCTCTCCGTGTGTCGGCCCCGGCAAATCTCCTCGTAAAATTCAAGCCGACGCGCTTCGCCATCGAGATTTTCCACGGATTATACGACTTTGTCCCCCACCTCCCTCCTCTCGGAGGCCTCTCTCTCTCTCGCACAACCCCCTGTTCTTTTTTCCGGCGCACCGCACAAGACGCGTTCTTTTTTTTTCTTCTTTTTTTCCATGCCTCCGAGGATGGTCCTCGGGCGTTTTGTGTTCGTCGGGATAACAGCTAGTTCGTTAGTCGGTCCGATTTTTCCTTTCTTTTATTTTCCTTTTTCATTTCAATTTATTCACTTTTCCGACGGCCCCCGTTCGAAATTAGCGCCCAGGCTGCGTTGGCTATTTTTCAAACGTCTGTATATGGATGCGCTTGAACTCGCGACCGCTAGGGCCTGCGCGAGTTTTGTACTCGTTAGGGGAGCTGCAGATTAATTAGTACGGAATCGGGAAAATGTTAAAATGGGCTTGGAGTTAGGCTGGAAAACAGAGGTTAAAAAACAAAGTCGGTTTGCACTCGGAGGCTTGATGTTTTTGTGTAAGTTTTGAGAATGTTATTTAACCTGTGATAAGGGCTGTAATTACATTAATTGTTTTCAAACGCACGGGAATTTATACGGCTGCTGTAAAGTTTCAGTTGAAAATTATTCATCAGGTATTGTCGGTGGTTTGTTTTGCTGTTTTTTTTTCGAAGCTCAATTTATTAAAAGTTGGAAATAAAAATAAATTTTTTTAATTAAATTTTCAAAACACCAATTAGTTAAAAAAAAAAAGAAGAAGAACAGGTCAGTTAAATTTAATTTAAATTTTCATTCGAAGCTATAAAAATGATATTTTATACTTTTAAAAAATATTGTATCACTGATTGATTGAAACATAATTTTTCGAAATAATAAAATCCAAACAAAGTATTGAAACCTCTGTAAATTATATGCATGTATATTTGTTGATCGGCAAAACAATCAAAATAGGTTAACAGAAGGAAATTCTTCGGTCATTGCAGTACCGTGTTCTTTTCATTTAATACACCCCTATCGAATGAAAGTCTGGAAGTAGAATGAAAGAAAGAAAAAAGAAAATTGCGAAACAGGAAGCGAAGGAGGAAGAAGCGCATGATAATCGAAGGATACAAATGCTCGTCACGTTCTTTCGCGCAATCCAACCGAGCTCTTCCAATAAACTTAAGACAATATCCCTTGGCCATCCGGGAACAAGTAAGGGCCGAAACGTGGCACCGAGCCCGAGGAAGTAAGCTCCGTCCTACAATAACATAACAGCAGCCCCCGGACCGACTCTCTTTCTCTCTCTCCGTGAGGAAGAAATAAATGTAAATAAAGGAAAGAGAGAGAGAGAGAGAGAGAGAGAGAGAGAGAGAGAGAGAGAGACCCGAGTGCAAGAGGGAAAGGAGAGCCGGAATAAGATAAGGCATGTAAAAAAGGAGACGTGGATTCAGAGAGCCCGAGCCAAGCCTTTTCCAAACTCACTCACAATCAGTGTTTAATCTGTTGAGAAAGAGAATTAAGAGAACACGGCTTTAGAGTAACTGAGGTAGGGGAGGGGGGAGGTAAGGGAAGCGCAGGAGGCGGCAGGGGAAGAACTAATCCGTCTGGTGCACAGGGTCCTTTTTTCCAGTTCCGCCCTCGGGCTCTCTCTCTCTCTCTCCCTCTCTCTTGCTGTGCTTCCGCGGCAGTAGCAGTAACAGCGTTCTCCTCTCGCGCTCTCGCACGCTGGGATAATCAGTCTTATAATCAGCTAAGATCCAAAGCGCGTATCTCCTAATCTGATTTACGATGTTCTGCGTCGCTTGGAATTAGAAAAGTTAGTTGCCGCGCGGGCAAGGCGCTGGTGCATTTCGGAGATTAAACGTGCCCTCGAAAATCACTCTCGCTCTTCTGCTTCTTATTCTTACCCTCCGCGCGATCTACGGCCCCCACCAACCCATACCGCACGATGACGTGGATTGACTCCCCGTTTCAGTTCTCTCTCTCTCTCTCTCTCTCTCTCTCTCTCTCTCTCTCGATATCCTTCTCCGTGCGCATTATGCAGAAACGAGTACACGTCACCGGATTCGTTTTCCAATAATTAAGACGCCGGAGCCCCATTGTGAAAGCCGTCCGCGAAATTGATTTTCTGCCTTTGACACACGCGCACACGCACGTATACACGTGCACACACGTATACCTAGCCGAGTCAGGACTCTTCTAGCTCCGTCGATTTGCGCTCTCTCGCGAAGAGTTAATTAAATTTTGACGGGCGTTCTCAACTTTATGAGTTGTCTTATTTAGTCCCGCTCTCCCCCCTCCCTTCCTCTCTCGCCCATCTCTCTTATTCTATCTTATTCTCTTCTGGTAATCTGCATTAATGTAGACTAGTCCGTTGGTTATTTCAATAGCCGTGGCATCGGGCATGGCTTTTATGAGTCTGCAGCTTCTTCGTAGCACTTCAGACACTTCTTTTTTTTTTCGCTTTAAAGCGAAGATTATTAAATCTTTACGAACCTTGGGAAGGTTAAGATAGATTCGCCTTGGTAAAGAATCGCGGCAATAAAAATTTGATGAGCCGAACGAAAATTAATTTTTAGCTATTCGAACTGCCTGCTAAATTTTCGCGCAACTCCTGCCTCGGTAATTTTGTTAGTTTATTAGAGAGCAAGTTGCAAACTACGTTCTATATGGCGTTCTAATAAATTTACATGCTCATTACAGGCTTGCATTTATCTACGGCATGAATAATGTAAAAACAAATACGCCATTTCCCAGCGCGGGCGATTCGATTATTCGCGCGCACGTTTGCAAAATGAAAATTTTTTATTTAATTTAAAAAAGTATATCCATACGCCGTACGATTAAATTTTCCGGTCAAGATATACATAGCCACATCCTCGTCGGCGGACGAAGCATCAAAACAGCAAAACCTCTCTGGAAAAAAACATTCCGAGTCTCACGGTGGAAGCCGCAAGCCATATCCCGTAAATCCGGCGCAGCAGATCGACTTTTATTAAAAATACAAAACAAAACTGTAAGCCAGTGGGTCAGAAGTCAGTTGTCGCGCGCTGTAGCAGACTCGATCGGCCGCAGGCCTGCAGACGGATTACGCATTGAAATGCAAAGTCGATCGGAACTGGCTAGTCCGGACAACCGAGGGCCCACGGATTTTTCCTCCTCCTCACAGCCCTTCCCACCGTCACCCCCACCTCACACAAACAACGGGCTCTACCGCGCGAACTTGGAATAGCTCTAGCGCGCGGGGCTTTGCTCGCGTTTTCTTACCCCCCCCCCTCCTGCCCGTTTCCAACCGCACGACGACCCTTCTCTATAGTGCGGGGAGACGAGCAGCCTCGCGGCGGCAGATCGTGGCTGCGCATCGGTTTTTGGTTATTCAGCAGTTTTCCGTAAGCCTGAGATGAATGCACCGGCCTTGCTGTTTACTGCCTTGGGGGCTTGCGACTCTTGCTCTTTGCAATTTTTTTTCTCTTCCTTTTCTCCCTTTTATTTTTCTTTTTTTTTTTGTGAACTCTGGCAAAAAGGGCTTACAGCTTTTGCAAATGCCGTTACAACCAAGCTGGTCTTTCTCGCGAGAGCGTCGGGTAACTAAATTGATTTGCAAATTTCGTGCGGAAAGGTCGCGCGAAAACAAGGATCGACGGGACGTTTTTCTTTTTCGAGGGAGAATTTAAAAAAGATGTTTCTGCATAAATTCCGTGGTGTATGTTCTTGGGTTTTATCAATACAGATTTTATTAGGCTGTTTGGTAATTTGGTCAACTTTTAATGCGTCACTTGAGAGGCGTCAAATTAAACTGACGCTCTCGATAGGACGCATTGGAAAGCGTCTTAGAAAATTCATCCGCAATCGGGCGTTTCTGATTGCTCAGTGGACTCGAATATTCGTAAAGTCGTACGTTTCATCGAGTCAATAACTCGGCCTGTCGGTCGAGGGAAAGTATTTGCTCAGCAGAGATCGTATGCTTCGATGGAATCTAATTTACTTTCAATAAATCTCGATCATTTGCGTTACGGCAAACAGCTGCTTTTACGTCAATAAGAGAAAATAGATTTACCAGCTACGTTGTAACGTTAAATTGATATTATTGTACTAATGAAAAACTGGAAGTCTAATATTATGAAGCTAAAAAAACTCTAGCGTCTATTAATAGCAATACGAAAATACGAAAGCGAACGAATTTAAATCCAACCAGTTGGACTTGTTTTATTAATGTTTGTTTTATAATAATATTTGGCGAAGGAGTAATATGAAAAATATTGAAACAAAAAAATCATTCTCTCGTACAACTTGTAAAGCATAAATTTTCATCGTGTAATATCCATGCGAAAGTTGTAGTTTTAACATTCTAAAATTTTCACATGCAAACATAATTTCAGGCAATTGAAAAATGCATTATAGAACAGGTTCATTTAAAATGCAATTTTCCTGAAAATTCCAAATTAATTTGCAATAAAAAATAAGAACATTTATACATTCCTAACTGCACGTCGAGTTTTTATTTATTTTTATTTTTTGAAACCTACGTTTAATCAACTAGTATTAAAAAAACTCTCCGAGTCTCTCCTCTGGTTTTTATTCGCCCGAAGCAAACAAGCAATATACTGTCAATTGAAACGAAATTATATTAATACTTGGAGTTCTTTAAAAACCAATAATCAGAAGCACTTGATGCTTAAGCCTTGTGGAGGCCCCATCGGCTTACGTTCGTAATAAAAGATAATATCCCATCCTTCTTTCTCTCTCAAGAAAAAGATTGCTAGAGATGTTGCTGGCACTAGGGTAAAGATCTCTCAAGTGGCATAGCGGCGACTCAAAGACGCCATTAAGCCGCAAGCTCAGGGCTCAGAAGAGGGCGGGGGAGGATTCCAAGGGGCATTCGTATTTACGTAATTGGCGCCGGGCGCTCTCTCTCTCTCTCTCTCTCTCTCTCTCTCTCTCTCTCTCGGCGGTTGCTAAGAAACGAGCGGGCTTCGCGCCTTGCTGTCCCTGCATCGGCTCCCTGCCGTGTGTCGCTGGCACCCGCAACACGCCTGCAGTAGCAGCAGCAGCTCTTGCGGACTTGACTTTTTCGGCCGGCTCGGAGCGCGCAGTTAATATTTCGGCGAGCCACGCGAGCTTCCGGTGGATTATGCGCTCCCGGCTAGGCGATGTATAATAGATGCGCCGTAATAAAGGTACCTCGAGCTGACGTCGAGGCCGTAAGGATGCGCACACCCGCATCTCCCTGCTATGCCTTCCCTCATTCCACGGGATGAAGGCTCGTTGTCGTAGCGGCGCTACTTGCGGATGCTTGCCTTGCGGCGAGATGGAAGGGGAGCCCACTACGCTGGGGCACCGCCTTCTTCATTTTGGCGGATGGATGAGAGAGAGGGAGAGCAAGCTCCTGCGCATATTATTCTTCGTCTTGTCGACGTACTCTTTCCTTCTTTTATTTGACCTGCCGCTGTTCTGCCTGACGGCCTGGGCTCTTCTTCTCTATTTTCGGGCTCTATCGCGGCTCATTAAATTCCTAATTGATTCTCGCTATGAGTCCCCGGAGATTTTGGGAGGAGAATTGATGTGACGACAAGCAAAATTCATTAGGGGATCGGCGGGTAGGATACTTTTTGATTTTCTTTTTTTTTCAGATTAAATTAGTAGTTCTCGGTAAGCGGATTGTTAACCGGATGATTTATATGGACCGTGCGAACGGATCGAGATTAAAATTTATTTTTTAATTCAGAAACGTGAAAAGAATAATACGGAAATTTTTTTTTAAGAATAAAAGTCGGTAGGTATTGATGATAGTACATAATGAAACTTCTATATTCAGGAATTGGAAGAATATTCATTTTAATTTATTGTTGATTGAATTTTCCTAGATTAAAAAATGTTATTCTTTCGAAAAATTCATCGATATCGGCTCATTCTCACTTTCGTGTAATTGTGGAGCCTTATTGGTTTCCTTTTTTTAATTTTTAAATTCCTATTGCACGTCCAATAAAATTGATAGCAGCCTTAACAACCCTGCCTAGTATCTAAATTAACACGAATATTCAAAATTCATCACAACCGGAACTTATTAATCAAATTCTCAAAACCATATGAACAGTCATTAATACAGCATGAAAACGACACTTTCCCGATCATAATTCGCTTTTAAAAATCTCGCAATCGCAGTGGAAACCCCAAGCTTTTCCACAAGCAAACATCCATCTTTGTCGGGCGAACAACGAAAAACCTCGGCTCTCTCCAAACATCTCTCCACGTCGCGGGTGTACATCTCGAAGGCCACACCAACGACGTATACGCAGCCGTTCGAAATCTATTCCACGCGTTTTTACGCCCAGCTAGCGGTGGCTGGCTTTTGTGCCGAGCCAGATTATAAACGTTCTCTCTCTCTCTCTCTCTCTCTCTCTCTCTCTCTCTCTCTCGCAGCAGAGCGAACGTAATGCTCTATCTATAGAATCGAGCCCGAGAAAGCTCCTATACCGAGAGTTCGAGATCTGTTCTCCCCCTTACCCTCACCTTACGATTTTTCCATGCTGGCATCGAGTTGGCTCTTGATATATATCACGTCTTCCCGCCAATGAGCGAGTAGACAGTTGAGTAATTAATGCAGCGAGGAGTGCATATGCGAGAGGCCGCGACTTTTTTTCTAAGCTATAGCAGACAGACCAAGTGGGCGCGGGACTAATGCGACGAAAAGGGACGATGGAAGAGCTGCCGAGCTTTCGCTGCTTGCCGCTGGGAGAAAGAGAGACCCCGTGACAAGTTTGTACGACGTGAGCCATAATTTCTCCCGCGTTTTTTCCTTTCTCCCCCCCCCCCTCATCACGCTCTTTCCCACTGACTTCTCTTCTGTTTTGAATCTTTTTTTGCTTGAAATTGTGCTAGAGTGTATATTAAATCTCCGTTCCACGATTCTCATATGACGTTTCGATATTTTTCAGGAAAAATGGGTTTGCAAATTGATGAACTGTGGTTTTTACTCCGATTACCGTTATTCACGCACGTAACACGTAAAATTACTTTTAGCTCTCATTAGTATTTGTATAAGCGAGTTAAAAAAGTAGATAAAATTTTACGTTAGGCTTATGTCGACGAAAAGGAAGAAAAAAAAACTCAACTAAAGGATAGCGCCAAGTCGAAGAAAGACGCGCACAAGTGCTGTCTATAATTAAAACGTCTCGTAAATAAATGAAAAGAGCCATAAGCTCAATAAAACGAATGCACGTTCCAGGAATCCCGAAGCCGACGGGGCCCAAACACTACGGCTCTCGGTCGCTTTTGTCCTTGTACCTACATAATCTCTTCCACGTTTTTTACTCAACAGAGACACAACGGCGGACTGGATTATGGGCGCGACGTCTTAAAAGACGTATATATATAAAAGGGGAGAACCGTGCGATCGACTTTGCGTAGAGAGGATATAAGGGTCGGCTGAATTAACCCAGAACAGTTGGAACGAACAATTCTTTTTTCAAGATAGCTGAACCACTTTTTCTTTGATTGACGGGCTCTTCGGTATACCGGTAGAGTCAACGAACGAAAAACCAGGGTATTGTCATCTTTCTTTCGATCTCGACTGAATATCGTGTTAATCTTCTTTCTGATATGCTATTGTGCTTTCAATTTTTTTTTAATAGAACCATATATTTTTAATTATCTGCGGAGATATAGGTATTGAAATTTCGAGTGAGACAGCGTGCAAAGTGTTAACAGAAAAAGAAAATATTGCGGATAAAATCGGTTTTTTTTAACTGAAACTTCAACAAAGATTCGCACTGGCTAATGTAACATTAACTGGAATTTTAGTGACTGCGAACGTAACTGCTGAATGTTTGTAAAACATCGTAAAATTCGCATCGAATGTTGTTTATGCGTTCGTATACGAGAGTCGTGCTTGAGAGAGCCGGGTTATTTTGAAAGGGAACATTAGCAAGGCTCGCTGTATGGATTCGTCTAAACTCGAAACTCCGCAAACCGATAATTTCGGAATACGAAAAATGCTTTTTTTCCCTCGTCAGCAATATAAGACTCTCTTTCTTTCTCTCTCTCTCTCTCTCTCTCTCTCTCTCTCTCTCTCTCTCTCTCTCTCTCTCTCTCGCTTTGGAATAAACCGCAATCGTATTTTTAACTTTCGAAGCTTCAAACAGAAAATCAAAGCGGGTGCGCGGCTAAGAGGAGATAAAGTAGATCGCTATAGGAAAGTTTCGAGGAATACATAAGCGCGGTTGCGCATAGCAATCGAAAGTTAAATATTTTTTCAGAGCGGCGAGTTGCCGCAGAGGTAAAGCCGCGAGGATGTACGCTTCGGCAGAGCCAACCGAGAGACTGCGCGCGTATGTAGGTATGTATATATTTTTAACCGAGGGGAGCGAATGCCAGCAGATCACGTGGCTATAATGAGCTGGGAGAATCGCTCGCCCGCTCTCTCTCTTTCGCTCTCTTGACTTTTGCGCACTGGGAGAAACTCTGCTCGTGAAGCTCCGCTTGACTTCTCGGATTCGATACAAATCGCTTCTCAGCCTTATCTTCGCGAGGCTTCGTGTAAACGACAGCTTTCAATGATGCGCATACTTTTTTACGACTTGTTGATACAAAGATATTTCTCCGAGAGGATATTTTTTTTCATTGTGTCGTACGAGCGTTGTTGCATATACCTTTTTTTTAGTTGATTAGTTTATTTTATTATTTAGTTTAATAACAAAACAAAATCAAATATTTTTGTAAAAACATTGGTTTCTATACGCTGGAAAATGGTTTTTTGTTATATTAAATGAACATCAAACAAAAGCTTTGTATTACTGAAAATAAAATGCCGATGAAGATAAAGTACAAATATTTTTGCGAAGAAATATTTGTGCGAGCTTGCAATATTTCAATTTATTTTTATTTTTTTTTTTATTCACTTTCGAATCTATGTTTTTAACAACAATATTCTATTTCTAAATCTCTCGGAACTAAAAATGATTGTTCTCCATAAGAAAATTTACTTTGCGTCAAAATATGTTTCCTATTCGCGCATTCGCTTTATTATTTCATGAAAACAAAAGATAACAATAAACCGATGTATCTTCTAGAATATATTTTCAACCTGATAAATAAAAAATTTCATAACGAAATGAAATCATTCGGCTCTAGTCGAGAAAAGAACGCAAACTTCTAATGCAATCTTTTACCGTTTAGCGTGGATGAAAAAGCAAAGTTCCCTTGAAAAAAAAAAAAGGACCGTTCCAAGACTACGCGACGACGTGCGAGTAACGAGCAAGAAAAAAGTCTCTTCCGCAGAGTTAGCAGTGCGCGAATCATTGAACACTCGGCGCTTGATGCCGCTAAATTTCGAGATCGCGGCAAACGGCTGCTGCTCTCCCCGAAAGAATTCCGGAAGACGCGTCATTTGACCTTGAAATCGCATTAGATTCGTATCGTCTTTTTTCATACCTAAGGATTTCGGCATCTGTTAAAAGGAGGAGGTACGACCGCGGAATGTCCGGCTGTAAATTTAGACCGGCGTCTCTTCGTCGCCCGCGCGTGTACGCCCGCGAGTGAGAAAGAGAGAGCAAGAGATAGCGAGCTAAGATCACTCGGGCTTCGCATGGCCGAGCTACTACACGCTTCTACAAATCTTCGGTGCTTTGACCCCCCTTTTGAATTACCAATTAGACATATATTCGTGTAAAGCGATTCTGGCACGTCGCAGCTCTTTGCTAAAAATATACATTTCGGGCATTGTTATTTTTAAATGCGATTAGGAATACAACGTCGGGACACCGATAGAATTCAAATAATTAAGAGTAGGTACAATCATTTCACTTTGTTCTTATTATTAAGTTAATTTCGGACTTTCATTTGAAATCAACTTAATATTCATACACCCATCGCACTCGCGCGCGATCTGCGGATCAAAATTCAAAATTCAAACCCAAAAAGTCCCATTTAGATCGCATTACATCGAGTCCGCAACGTCGATTCAAAGCCGAGGGTAAATAAATGTCAGATTTAGTTCGGCCCGACCTACTGTATCGTGATACCATTCGAATGGAGCGAGAGAGAGAGAGAGAGAGAGAAAACTCACGGCATCTCTCGCGGACGAGCTGCTGCCCGAGCGACCACGTGTCCAAATAAACACACGATACTTATGTAGTCGTAATCAGAGCTACGTATAACTTGTCGCTTCAAGAGCGGAAGACCGACGTAGCTCGAAAGTATATAGTAATAGTGGGGATAGAGAGGGAGTTCCGAGTAGCAGCAGCAGCAGCGGAGAGAGGGGGAAAAAGAAGCTGAAAGCTTGGGTGGAGAAAGAGCTTGCTTACAGGCCGCCTGCAGAGAGCGCGTGGGCGATGGGTCAAGGGGAGCTAAAAGAACACGAGTGTTGGTACTGTGCGCGTCTGCGTGTGTGTGTGTAAGTTGCATGCGTGGCGTTTGAAGACTATACGAGCCTCTGCGCTGCGGCGACGCATGGAAAGGCTGGTTATATATGCGGGCTAACTCTCGTGATCATCCTTTTTCTCGGGGACAGGTGCACCCCTCTATTTTGGCCCGCGCGGCTTTCGTCTCTTTCTTTTTCTCTTTGCAACCCCCCTCTTGGCCCTGAGGAAAATTTAGTCCCGCTGCTGCGTTCCTCCTCTCTCTCTCTCTCTCTCTCTCTCTCTCTCTCTCTCTCTCTCTCTCTCTCCTCACTTCCTCCCTCGAGCTCTTCGTTTTCTTATTCTCTCTCCGCTTCCCCCCCCCCTACTTTCTCTCTGTCCTTTGCCATTTCCTCCTTGCTTTAATGCTCGGCATATTAGTCCGTTCTCCCGCTCTCCTTCTCCATCCCGCTTCGTCTTCGCTTTTAGAAAGCAATACAATTTCGTTCCCTCCTTCTACCTCTCTTCCTGTCTTCTCTTTTTTTTTTCCTTGCCTCTACTCTCTCTCCCTCTCTCTCGCCGCGTAAGTAGAATGCATGAGAAAAATCTGCGTTTCAAATGCGCGTCTTAGTTCGTTTGGAGCGTACGCCCCGACGTATATACGCACACACGGGCAAACTCTCTTTTTTCATTCCCCTCCCCCCTTTCTTTTTCTCCCTCTTTCTCCATATAAATCAGATTCACTTTCCGGCGGCCGACTGCTCGATTTTTATCTACATCTACTCGAGATGTAACTCGCGTTTGGCAACAAATATTCTCATCGATGTGCCGATTCTGCCTCTCGATATAGCCTGCCAGACGAGAGAGATCGCAGCGTGCTTTCCCCCTTTACATGCGTATACATATCCCAATGTGCACTGGATACGGCCTTTCTCTCTTCGATGGATAAGCAAACTCTTTGGCCGTATGCGGAGGTCTAAGATATATATACGTACAAAAAGCGACGGGCAAAAACGGATATTTCTTTCTACTTTGGCAAATACGGCATTTTTCAATCGAACGTAAAATCGAGCCTTTAAGGTCTTTTTTAAAAAGCCCCGGCTAAAAGAGCGTCAATAACGCTCGATGCGCCGATATTCATCGACGTCCAAGGAAGCTCGCTTTGATTCGACATCCAGTCGCCGGCAAAGGAATATTCATTTCCATCAGCAGATCATCTCAACCGCCTGCCAGCGCCTCTACTCCATAAACTCCCCCTCCTCTCGAATCCACTTTTTCTCTCTCCAGTCGCGCGCACGCTGTATACGTTATTGCAATCTCACGCGTGCGCTTAATCGTCGGGGTGTGCGTCGATGCGTGCATTTGTCGTAGTGCGTAAAATCACGTGTTTTACTACCCCAGGCTCGGCTGTTCTCTATAATCTCGCCGCAGCAGCGAGAGTGTGTGTGCAGCGAGAAACTCGAGAACGCGCCTGCAGCAGCGGCCGAGAGAGAGAGAGAGAGAGAGAGAGAGAGAGAAAAAAGTTGATAGCGCGGAAGCTGGCGAGAGAATCAGGTGGGGGAGGGGGAAATAGAGAGAAAAGCGGGGAAAGAGGTTGAGATGAGTTTTCAGGAGGAAGAGGTGGAGCGAGACCGCAGAGAGCCATTTTGTCGATTTATTTATTTGGAGGATGGCGGAGCGCGCGAAAGAGAGGGAGAGAGCTCGGGAAGCCGGAGTCGGTAAAAAGAGGGCGAAGCTGCATCCGAAACGCAATGGGATTTTCTGGTAAAACGTCTAACGACGTAGCTTCCGCTTAGAGGGAGTCTAGGAGCCGGAGAGGAGGGTTAGTGCACGCCGCGGCACAGACACGGGGCCTGGCGTTCTATTGTTTTCTTATCTGGGCGCTCGCGCATAGCGGGCCAAAGAGAGAAAGCGAGCGAGAGGGAGAAGGCTTTATTTACGCTTCGAGGCGTTCGGCTGTGTTATCTGGCGCGCGCGCCGCGATTTGCGACAGTTGTTGGGCCAACGGGGCGAACGCCGCCCCGGCGAATTTGGTTACGCTTAAACGGGGGATTTACCGGGGGGAGGGTACCGATTTATCGCGCGCATGATAAACGCGCGCCCTTCCACCCTTCCCGTCAAAAGAGAGCCGGCGTAATTACTTTTATCGAGATTAGAGGGCCCGCTGTGGCTTGATTTACGTATAATTGCACGGGGACGCACCTCTGACGCGCGCTCGGCATCGCGTCGGAAAAATTGAGAGCGTAGACGAAAGAAGAAGGGCCAACCTACTGAAAATATGCAGGATCCGACGATAACGATGTAACTCTGTTCGATTTCTTCTTTTTTTTTTCGTTTTCTTTTTCTCCCGTTGTTTCGCACAGAAATTACCAGAGGTTGTACGTTGCGATGTACGCTTTTATTCTATTGGCCTGTTTATCGCGGCGATTATCGCTTTTCATGCGCAAGTTTTCTTCGCGCAAAAGCCCTTGGCCAACTGCGGCAAAGTTTTTTACTTTATTGACGCGCGCGCAGGCATTTTACGTTAATGATTAAAGAAGTTTCCATGCCAAATAACCGAAAGTTTTTACGCGAAATTTTCGTAAGGAGCTTAGCATCCAAAGTTTAACCTGGAAAATGTATGATAGAGGCGTATGTGCACAATCACTGAGTACACCAGGCCGGACCGACATTAAAATGCGAATACGCTTATAACAACTAATGCAAATATGCGGGTTGCATAACTCCCTTTCGGACGGTGTCGTTGCCTGATTTTTCTTTCAACTTGTTTTTCCACCCTCGACCAACGCGACTTACAAACTTTTTTTTTGGTCTTCTTTACCAAATATAAACCGATACTCCAAACACGTATGCTTATAATTCAAACGTAATTTGTACTAGAGTATCTTTTTTATAATCATATTATTATCTTAGCAGACCAAACAAGCAAAGGAAGAAACACGAGTCCATTTAAAACGGACCCTTTTACGAAGGGAGCGAAAGAGTGTCGTGCATTAGAAAGTGTTACTTTTACACGGTTAGCCTTTCTTCCACTCTTTCGCCCTTATGCACACCATAACTCCATTTAAAAACAGCCTCCTGACAAGCACTTGATGAGTGTCAACAGATTCTCTCTTTCGAGGGGTGAGGGGCACTTAAAAGGCGCGACGCTGCTCGTGTGCCCTTATACCGAGAGAGACCCATTGTGAGGGAAGCTCTCGGTATTTGTTCAGCTTTGCCTAAATATAGAAGTTAATAGAGCCGCTGCTCGAGCGACTTTTGACGTTCAGCGACACGTGAATTACAGGGCTGCAGCGCGGTTGAAAACCTGCAATGGCAATTATTCGCGGTTAAAAGGCCACGCGCGTGTTTGACGAGCGTTTGTAGCGCACGACCGAGGAATTTTAATTTTATTCGAATGTTCCAAAAAGCTCAAAGACTTGGTAATAAGTGACAATTATTACGTTGATGCGCTTGCCCGGCGAGAATCGCAACAATTTTATAGCTCAGCAATAGGGTCGCTCGAAAGGTTCTAAATGAAAATTCCAACTCGAATGTAAAATACCTCGCAGGAGGGCATTGAAGAATTTTCTTTAGCGCGCTAGGCATACTAGTACCTCCAGGGAACTGCGGATGCGTAGATAGTTTTACACGCTCCTGAGCGCAGGTAGTTACACGGCATTACGCTTCCGTTGTTCCTCGAAGCTTTGAAAATTCGCGTGGTTATTCTTCTTTTTTTTACCATGCTTTTTTTCTCTCTACTGTCGAGTCGTAATAAATCGAGGTATTCGATTGAAAATTTGCATTGTCGAGAGCAGGAGAGAGAGAGAGACAGACAGACAGACAGATGCAAAAGTGGGTCCGAGAGGGCTTGGCCTGCCATCGGAAAACGGATTGCACAGGGCGCGGCGGATCGAGGGATGGGGGGGGGGGAGGGGAACTGACGGGAGGAAGAGAAAGAGCCTTTTTTCGGTGCCCCCGAGTGCATACCGATT
The DNA here is from genome assembly GCA_030522585.1 of Anagyrus pseudococci. Lineage (NCBI taxonomy): Eukaryota > Metazoa > Arthropoda > Insecta > Hymenoptera > Encyrtidae > Anagyrus > Anagyrus pseudococci. The sequence continues at coordinate 28,536 of JAPYYQ010000165.1, read as the reverse complement.
CTCGTTGAGTTGCACGATGGATATGCCGAAACTGGTTGAGGAGCATAGCCCTCGAAAGCGTATAACCCTCTTCTTTCTCTCTTTTTTTTTTATTTGATTTCCCCTGTTTTCTTTTGCTTCCTGTGTTTCTTTTAGAATCTCTTTTTATGAATGCCGCTGAAAAAATGTATGGTCCAAGTGTCAAGTTCGGTACGAAGGGCAGAACGAAAGAGAATAGTCGAGGTGAGTATTATCGATGAACTATGATTTTTATTATCGACCCGAAACGTATACACAGGCAATGTCCCGACGTGTATTATTTAAAAGAAAATTTTAAAAACATTCGATCTATCGTCGTTTGATATTCGTCGCGCGTGCATTACGCGATAAACCATTAAACGAAATAATGACAAATACACGAAACTCGGCATCGTTCTAGATTAAAATTAAATTGACACGTAAAATTTCAAACCCAACCGCGTACACTGCGCGTAAACATTTTTCGCGCTCGTCTAAAAGCCCATCCAGGCACTGTGACTTTTGGCTCGCGCTCGTATACATCTCTTCAAACACACAACAAGAATAATTGCGTAAAAAAATTAGTGAGTCTGCGGTAGCGAATGCTACACCTCTCCCACGGCTACTTAAAAAAAAGAGAGAGGGACGCTTATAAAACGTGCCGAATGTGAGGGGGCAACGAGCTCGATGTCGAATATTATATGGTGCAAGGCCGAAAAAAAAAATAAAAGAAAGAGCGAAGAGCAAAACTCGTTGATAACTCGTTTAAAAAAAAAAGAGAGGACTAGAAAGACGAAAAAAAATGTAGAGGAAAATAGAACGGGAGAATTAAAAAGTAGTCGGAAATAAATAAAAAGAAATAAATCTGATGAAACAGACTCTCGTGGCAAATATTATTATTTCCCATCGATCGCGCAGCCAAAACCAAAATACTCGCTTTAAAACCATCCGCAGCGTACAGAGCAAAGCTTATCTCTTGTAAAGAAAAAAAATCACGCTCACGCATTCATTAGTAAATCCTCATCCGCGTTTAATCGCCCGTATACAGACTCGAAATCTCCAGGAGGGCGCGCTTTTCCTCGACCGGCTATTTTTTCCCCCCTCGCTCGGCTTTCTCTCATAATCCAGAGCGCGAGAGTATCCGAGGGCCGTAGTAGAGTACGCCGGGAGAATATATCAAGATCCCGTAGTCGGGGCGCGGATGAAGCGCAAACCCGATTCGTCGACTTCCTCCCGGAGCCTCTCTCCCTCTCGACGAGTCTTGTTTCTCTCTTCTTGTCCGTTGCACGCTCTTCCTCTCGCGTCACACACTCACACAAGCGAGAGCGGCGGGAGAGGATTTGCCGGGCTATCTATTTCTGGGCGAGTAGTACTGCCATTTCTACGTCCGTACCTGGACGCAGCTCCCTCCCTTATGCCACTTCATCTACATCGTTTCGGATACTACTGGTGCGTAGACGAGGTGGTAGAAAGAAAGAGACGCGTGCTGGACTGTTCACGATGTGGAGAAACAGACGCAGATGCGTGTTATGTTCGAGAGGTATAGTCAACTAAGCAGTTTGCTGTCGCACTTACCGAGCCGCACAGTTGGCACGTATACGAATTAGAAAGGGAACGAGAGGGCCCGGCGGATGAGGCCGAGCTTTTAAAGCTCGAAAAAATGTTTGGAATGTAGTTCGGGCGAAACGGAAGAGAATGAGCGACGGATGGGGGAGCTTGAAAAAAGAACGAACCAACGTAGTGCGCTTGAGCGTGGACACGCGCGTTTCCGTCCGATGTTTGCCCATTGTTTTTGGCAGATGCGCGAGTAGGCTGGAGGCTGTCACTCGCCGCAGCCGCAGCCACCACGTGGTACAGTCTTTTAGTTTTGAGCAAATTTGCTTTGAATATGTAAAGAGGAAAGCGATACGCGCGACGCTTTTCTAATTAATAAAATTATAATGAGGAGTACGAGGGGCGGGCGCGCGCCGCTGTTTAAACTTCTCTTTTTTTTCTCTGTTTATACAAGGGAATGGGGAGAAAGAGAAGGTATAGTAGGGAGAGGGGGGTGGTCGAGAGGTTTTTGTATGCATAGAAAATGTCGTTCTTACGACGTACAAACTCGCTCGTGATTCATTAGAGCACTGAATGTAGTTCGTTGGCCGAAGCAAAGTTAACGAGGAAAACTGACTGAATCGAAAGAAGAAGAAAAAATAGAGAGGAGTGGGACGGGGGTACAGTGGAATAGTTAGCGGTGTTTGCATAGAGCGTTGCGTTATAGAAAGAGGGGAGGGGGAGAGGAGAGAAAGTATACAACGCACCATGATTTTTATTGGAATACTTTTGATTCGAATTTCACGCCATTAAATTGTTAATCGGAGGTTTGAAAATTTCCTTTTAGCATCATTATAATTAAGCGCTATACTAGAGTTTAGAGTCAAGTAGAGAGGCTCGTTAAAATTAGCTCGTCGATCGCAAAAGATTAAAAGTCGAGTTGAACCGGGCCTGTCGAGCTCGGGGCAGACGACATTTCATTTCGTAAAAGACCCCCCCCCACCCTACCTGATTCATCGTAAAGCCCGCACCCTCTCTTAACCGAAATGCTTTCCATTAAATTAGGCAAACGGCGCCGGGCAATCATACGCGTTATTAGAGAAGCCCGGCTGCTCCCCTTTATTTCCCGCATTTTTCCTCCTTTTCCGCGCCATATATAAATCGCGCACGCGCATTTTTCCAGAGAGGAGACGCTCCGTTTCTCCTCTCCTCCCATCCCCCTGGCGTAGGCGATGTTTCAAGTGATACGTGAACCGTGAGCCTGTTAAGAGACGCTTCGGACAAATGCTCTTGGGATAAAATGTTATTGGACTGTCTCCCCCGCTCCCCCCCCCCGCCCGCTGGAGTCTCTTCTGGACACATGCCCGCGCGGCTGTGGCGCTCACAATTCCCTCGATTCATAAGGCGCGAGTTGGACGAATAAATTGCTACGGCCGAGTACCATGTCGGTTATGAAAACGTTCCATTGCATACGCGCATCCGGATCTTTCTCTTTTATATATCGCACGCGCGTTGAGTACGGGGGAAAAAAAGTCGAGGGATGCAGCTTATTCAAAGCGTTCTCGATGCTCTTATATTGATTATAGACGATGACGAGCTCTATTTTATTCAGCGCAGCCTGCGAAGCAATGAACATTTTTCCATGTTATGGCTAAATGGGAAAGACTTCGAAAGAAATTGTTCGAAACTTTATTTGGAACTTGGCGTAAAAAGGAATTTAAATTGCAGTGCAATGATTTTAATTATAACTTAACATTATATTACGAATACTTAGTTCGGTATCGTTACCCATTCATAGCTGTAATAATAATAAGTAATTAAAATAAATTTAATCATCGCTTCATATTGAACATTGATTTTACAATAAAACTGCCATTGAAGAAACTAATGAAATTCGGTGTTTCATTAAAATAAAAAGGAGAAAAAACAGCTCGTCAATGTAGACGCGCTCATAAATTTAAATTAAGAATGCTCGAGTTTATCGCTCGCGATAAAAGAGAAAGAGAGTGAGCAAGGCTCCTGGGGTAGGTGACGAAGAAATTTCTCCTCGCATTATCAGGGCTTTGTAATCATGGCTTTACACATAAGTTGAACGGTAGGCAGACACGCGCTGGAAGTGACTCAGCATGGAAATCCACCAGGAGGATGAGGAGGAGGAGGGTGTAAAGTTCCCTCCCTTACAAAGGACCACAAGAGAACGATTCATTACGCGGAGCATGAAACACTGGATATGTGCCTCTTATCAAGCCCGAAACGCGCAAAGGACTTGCCTCTCGCCGCAATTCTCCACATTCCCCCGGCAAGCTACGCGGCACAATTGCCGGAGTATATCCGTGGTCTCTCCATCCACGCCGGGGATACAATTAGAAAAGCGATCGAGGAGGCGTAACCCAGGATGCTGCCAGTTGCATCAATATGCGCGACGACAGTGAGTCTCTCTGGATCGAGGTTAACTGGTTGTTTTTACGGTATCATCATCGCCAACCATCGGCAGGCTGAGGTGGATATGAACGCGGAGGCGCGCTTAACGAGGGGGTGGTGGCGCTGTGATGAGTCATAGAACGCCGGTCACGTTGTCCGCTGAGAGTGAGAGGGGGTTATCGTGCGCTGTAGAGGAGTTGGGTATTATTTTTATACGCTTGCGGTGCTTAGGCCATATGATTCACGCGCCGCTAGATCGAGCACGCATAGGCATAGAGTTCTGCTCAGGGCGCCGCCGCGTCGACGGCAAGCCAAACCTCCCCTGGGGCGCATTTTGCTGCGTAACGACAAGGGGGTGGGTTGGGCGAATGAGACGCGCGCGAGAGAGAGAGAGAGAGAGGAAGCCTGGCGCGATTAACCGTTTTAATTAATGGAGCGAACCCCCTGGCTGTACCTCCTTCCGCCTACTATATGCGACACGTCGCGGTGTGTTGCAAGCGAGATCACGTGGGTTCCTCGGTCTAGAGGGGAGGAGGGGCTATATGGAGAGAGTCTATGCGGATGGAAATTGCTTTGCGCGCCTGAGAGGCGCACCACCCGCCTCGACGACGATATTGAGATGTCTTAATCTAATGTCAGCGGAGCGCCGAGTGCTGCGGAGATCTTTTGAGGCACTTTGAGAGCCCGGCTTCCTGCTGCTGCTTTACTACCGATACTCTCTACAGTCGAATAGACGACTTATGGGACGTAAGTGCTGTTTATTGCGCTTATCGAATATCGCTAATCTGCCTATGCTAAAATCAATAAGTTAGTTTTGGATTTATTTCCGTAATGTTTACGAAGATAATGAATAAGATGTATTCGTGCTATTATCTTCGAACTGACAATATTTGACATTACACGATAGAATTCAAAGTTGATTCCATTGGGTCGTGGAGTCATTATCTGGAAGAGAGACTGCGGAGTTCCATGTTTCACATTGTAAGCTTGCTTATACAAGCAGCGCTGTAATGAACGTAGTCTTGTAACCGTCTCATAAATCACTCTTGGGTAATTGTCACTGGAACAATGCCATACACAACCAGCAACACTATATCTTCAAACAAAGACACTGACAAGGAACCCACCGAAAACATTTAATCAATCGACAAACGTGAAAACAACAATCAAATAAACAATATAGATTCAACGACAACGAAGATGTGCAAATCAGTCAAATTTACAATTTGAACATTGCGCATGGTAGACAGACCGAACGAGAAGCGCAGTGGGCTGTGGTGCCGAAAGAGATGTGCTAGCGCGCCCAAGACTTTCCAAGCGAAAAGACACCTGTTGGCCATGGCTTTCTCGCTCTCTCTCCCTGGATTTCTCTGTGACTTCAGCAAGCCCAGAGAAAGCAGAAGGGAGAGACGGAGATACGATACGGCCAGATGCGGGGAATATTAATTAGCAGGTTAAGAATGATTCCCTCGGCAGGGGTTATGAATATTTCAGCAAGCGACCCTGCACTCGGGAGCTGCTAACCCAATTCTCGCGAAGATGAACAGAGAGAGAGAGAGAGAGAGGGAGAGAGAGGGAGAGAGAGAGAGGGGGGGGGGAAGAAAGATGGGGGGAATTCAGGCGATGACGGAGAAGTAAGACGTTCCGCGGGTTTGCGGGAAGGGAGGGGTGGGTAGCTCGGGTCGCAGGCAGCTCGCTAGTCATAGTTCTAATCCTTCGGCAAGTCTCCTTAGCCTCCCCCTCCCCCTTAAAATTGCCAACTAAAAGCCACATCGCAGATATGCCAAGTTTGCCGATGGTGGAGACGCCAGGAGATAAGGGCTCTGCTACGCTGAGATAATCGAACATTTTCTGCTCTTCCCCCTCCCTCTCAACTCCTCCTGCTTTAGCTCTCAATACTGATGTCCTGCTTTATTTGGGAAAATTAAGCATCGCCGTTTCTGCCTTTGACGTTATACCTTAATTACTCGAGGAATTCAGAAAATTCAACGAAAATTTTGTCGCAAATTCAAGAAATAGTTTCTTCTTTTTCTTTCATTTATCGAGATCCTAAGTATCGCGCAAAAGATACAGGAATTTATAAAAAGTCGACAAAGCAGAGAGCTACCGACTTTATGACAAAAAAAAAGAGAGGCGGTATAGATATACGATACACACGACCAAGTAACGCGCGCGGTAACCTCGTTCTTTTATACTTGCGCACATTCACGCGGAAGCAGGCGCACAGACGTCGAAGAAATCAATCCATATCTCTCTGGCTCTCTACTTAGCATCTGAAAACGACGTCGAAAACGGCTGTCGCGAGAGTCTGTAGACAAACGCATACGCCGAAGCAGACAGATAGAGACAAAATGACAGCTGCGCCCGTACAGCGCGAGTTTCTCCCCCTTCCACAAAAGAGAGAGAGAGAGAGAAACGAAGAAGAAGTCCCGTGGGTCGTAGTCGTCGCTCTCGACTTGCTCGCGCCGGTAAATCGAAAACCGTCGAATTTCTCGAGAGTCGCGCAAAAAGTTTTCGCTCCGCAAAAGCTCCACGTCGTCTCTCTCTCTCTCTCTCTCTCTCTCTCTCTCTCTCTCTCTCCCGCTGGCGCGCGCGGGAAGGGCGTCTAACCGATGGGTGAGATATGCGCGGAGTGATTTGCCTGACAGGCCACCCTCTTCGGATAAGCTATCGGCGGCACACGCGTGCACACGCGCGCCCAATCCGATGATATGGCAAAAGAATTTTTTCTTTCTTCTCTCTCTCTCTCTTCTTTATTTTGCCCGCTTCTCTCTTTCTTTCTCCCTCGAATCTCATGAATATACACAGCCAGCGCCAGTTGCAGGGCACACACCCCGATGGCTATTCGGAAAAATGCCGTAGGGGGGAGAATAAAAAGATCGACGCTGTAAAGGAAAGGACGAGCAATCGTCTCTCTCTCTCTCTCTCTCTCTCTCTCTCTCTCTCTCTCTCTCTCTCTCTCCCCCTCTGCGGGCAATCGTAAAATATAAATGTGTACCGCCGGCCTGCAATGCAAGCTGTGATTATTCCAATATTTATGGCCGAATCGAGATTTCTAGATTAACTGTGGCTCTGTATATGTATCAAGAAACGGAGAAGGAACGATAAGTTTGCTAAGCTGTTATCTCACTTTGCTATTTCGCCGTCTGCGCATTTTCCGGTCGTTTTAATCCACAATGTCACATAAAAAGTTTTTTTTTATGAAAACGTTGCGTCACAGGGCAGATGATACCTGTGTGTAAACAATTTTTTCTCTTTTTCTTTTGTTATAAAAGATCGAGTCATCCGTCACAATTGATTATCTGTATCAACCGACTATGTGTCATCCCAACAAACGCATCTTTCCCTCCGCTTTACAAACTTTCCCGAAACTAATTTACGAGAAACCGAGTATAAAAAGGGAAAAAAAGCGGACTGACGCTGCACACACATAGCTCGGGAAGAAGAAGAAGGAAAAAAAAGAGTGCGTGGCCCCAAAAAGTAAGCCAAGTCGACGTCTGATTCGTGCCGGTCAGCCCCACCGGTTCGCCGCGTGCGCGTGTCAAGAAATAGACGTAGGGCGAAAGAGAAAGAGAGAAAGACAGAGCAGGGGGGGGGGGTACACGACTCCGCAGAGGGAGGGGGAGAGAATGACGCGGAGACGAGTCGATGGTTTTGGTAAGAAGCGAGAGGGGGGGGCACAGGGGGCGATCGAGATAGACAAGAGGCGAGGGGCGAGAGAGAGAGAGAGAGAGAGAACGAAAGAGAGAGGGAGAGAACGAGCCGGCTGCTGGCGCTGGCCGTGCGTGCGTGTATTTTCAACCTCCGTCCCTCCGCGTAGGCGTCGCGTTAGCGCCGCCGGGTAGCTCGAGGGAGCGCGCCTGGGCCGTATAGTGGGGACGAGAGCGTACACACGACGTCGCTTACGACGACGAAAACTCCGGCGTGCGCGTATCTTCGGCCGGCTCTCTCAGTTTCACGCTAGCCCCGCGGCATAGCGTACACGCGCGCGCGCGCCTCACTTCCGAGTCGGCCGGCTCTTTATTCTCGCGCCGATGAGCCTCGCGGCTCCACTGCGGCTTTCTCCGAGACTTGGCGGCTAAAGTTTCGCAGCCCGGCGTCCCAAGGATTTGCCGGATATCGGAGAGTAGCTGAGATACAGCGAGGCGCTCTGTGCCGAAATCTCTGGATGTTAAGAGCCTCGATGTTTATAAGTAGGATCGAAGAGTGCAGATTCTCTCTCTAATCGAACTTGCGTGTATTTCGGTCGGGCCCGGTGGATTAGCTCCGGGTAACTTTGACCCCAGCGGTAAGCCCGCGCGAAATGGAAGGGGAGCAAACCGAGCCGACGTGCAGTGCGACTTGGAGCGCATAAATACCGCGAGAGAGACGAGAGATGAGAGAAGACCGATACGGAGTTGTGTATAGTGCGCCCGACCCAAGGAGCAGCAGACAGCCTCGCCGAATGAATATTTGCCGGGTGAAACGGCCCGGCAAATAGAGCGTCGAAATTGCGAGGCATTCGCCGGCCAAAGTACAAGGAAGCGCCTCGGCGCCGACAAAAAGCTCTCCCCCGGCGAGACCAACAACAACAAAAAAAAAAAAAAAGGCGGGCCGAGACGAAAAAGGAGGAATCAAAAAGCGAGCCTGGTACGCGTTGTTCCCAGGCTACTACTTTTCGTCGCGCGGTAGGTCGCCCGCGCGAAACAGAATCCGGCAGCAGCTCATTTGCGGGATATACACCGCGAGAGCGCACGTGCGTGCAACTAGTCTTCTCATCTGCGGCGCGAGCGAGGCGAGAAGAAGAAAAAAACGGAAGCGGGGAGCAGCGGCAAAAATCAAAAGAGCAACCGGCTTGTCGCGCGCGTCATTCAGCCCACGGCTACAGAGCGAGATCGTCGCGGAATTGACGCTGTGCCCACCGCTGTGTATACAGGCAGCGATGATATCGCGCCTAGTGAAAGCTGGGCTGGTCCGATAGCCGAGAGAGAGAGAGAGAGGCCAATGCTTTTTCACTCTTCTTCGTTCTCTGCTGCTTTTTTGTTCGGCCCCGCTGGCGAATTGCACGGGGCTTTGTGCGCGTTTCGATTGAATCGGGAGTGGGAGTGAGTTGCTTTTTTGCTCGCTCGCCTTTTATCGGCCAGAGCCCCACACCCGTCCCCTGTTTGCCGGGCCGTTTTATCGACTTTGTGCGTTTTATTGCTTTTTCTAACGAGCCCGTCTGTGCTGCCGACCCGGGCAGATCGACACCTTATACACCACACATCCGAGAAATTTGGTTGGATATACTGTTTGTGCGGATCGAGCTTGCTAGAAGAGACAGCTCTGCCCTTCTACACGTGTGCATACGCAGTGCGCGCAAGACGTAGTGCGAGGGAGGGGAAGGTCGATATACAGTCGGCGCATCGCGTCTCTGGACGCGCTCAACTGGCGGAGAGATCGGCCGGGATCAATGGCTGGCGATCGAGGCCCTGAGGTGAACGAGACCGCCTAGCCATGCGCCGCTCGTGGTTTGTCCTGCTCGCCGGTCTACTCGCGCTGCTGACGGGCTGCGGGACCGGCAAGGCCGACGATAGCCAGAACAAAGGTGAGTGTCCACGCAGGCGCGCAGGCCCCCTCTGCCCACCTCTCGTATTGTATCCCCTCGATAACGACCTTAGCCCGCACACCATGGTCCAGCTGCAGCGTCGATTCTATCGAGGATCTATGCGTATGCCTATATCGCGCGGAGGTGCTATGCGTGCGCGACGACTCGGCCGTTGATAGATGGACAAGTTTTATAAGCGCTGTGGAGATGGGAGGTCGTTTCGCCTGAGTTTTATAGCCAGCCCCCCTTCCACGCGGTTGATGCTTTCCACGTGTCCGGAATACATCCTAACCCAGCGAATTATAATTGATATTGCATTTGGGTGTCGAGCGAGCTTATTTTTCCGATAATGTATCTCGTAAATAGGATACTAGGAGACGCGTAGTAAACGAAAACTGTTTGTACGGCATTAAAAACAAAAACACCGATAAAATATGAGCAACGATAAATATATTTTTGTTTATAGATTTAAAACTAAAAGCGTACACAAGCAAACCTGTTTGTATCGTAACGAATGACGAATAAGCGAGCATGAAAGAACTGATTCGAGAAATCATCGCTCAGCAACCCCCTGCAACTTAATATGTTACTGCCAACTCTCCCCTCGTGCGACCGTGGATCATCCCTCCCCTCATATTCTCTTTCTCTCTCGCTGCGATCTGTGTTTTCAACTCCACCCCCATTCTTCAACGTAGCAATGGTCTAGTGACACCAAATGCTACACATATCTTACGCAGACGAATGAGAACGCGAGAAACGTCCCGACCACGTGCGCGCGCGAACGAACGTATAAACAGAAGGCTAAAACTTTCGTGAATTATTGAGGCATTAAAATGTTCGTCATTAAAAATGCCTTTTTACACAGTGACAGACACGTGTGTGTGTGTTGGCGTGTACGAGGGGCTTACGGCTGGAAACGCGAATTTTACGGCTCGGTTCCTCTTGATTTAAATATCCTCCTTTCGCACGATTTATCTTATCGGTCTTAACTAACAGTCGCGTTTGTTTTATCACCTTTTTTTCCTTCCTTTCGCTTTTTCTCCATCGCTGAAGATGCCATTTCTTTTTTCCACCCTCGGTCCCTCCAATTAATTACTCGCACTCGTATCGTTAAATAATCATTACTACACCCGTCCCCACTGCGCCCCCCCTTCTTTTTTTTTAAACAATCATTACCATTTGTTTAACAACAAGACAGTCAGTACATATACAGCGTACTTTCAGCCTCTCTTTCACCTCCTCCCCACCAGAAAACCGTTAAACTAAGCGTAGTACGCGTTTTCTCAATTACTCACGCGAGCGTTCGGGAAAAATAGCGCCGAGCAATGGAAAAAGCTGAAAGCCCGTTGCGAAACGAAGCGAGCACTATGAGCGTAAGGGTATGGGAGAGCAGGAGGGGAGGAGCGAGCGGAGGTACGGGTATAGAGCAAGAGGAAAATTGAGAAACAAGTTCCGGCGAGAAAAAGTGGGCGCGAGCGCGTTTCGCTTTTATCAAGCGTGTATACGTACCCGTGGCGAGGGGGGGGGCGGTATAGAAAAGGAGGGGGGAGAGTAGCGATGGTAGTGTATACACGCGGGCTCTGACGCACTTAGCCTCCCTTGGAGCGTCAGTTCGAACGAGCGCATTGATTATGAGATTAGTAATCAAGGATAGTGCTGCTTCCAATTTCGCGGAGCGCGAGATCGCTCGGGACGCGACGCGGAGAAGCGCGTTTTAGGCTGGGGGGACCGATAAAGGAGGCTGGCGACGTTATAACGCGCCCGCGCGACACGTAAACGGAGCCGGGCGTGAGATTTGTCGCCGATAGTGTATTCCCCGCGACGGTAAAGGTTGAAGAAGTGGACGAGATTGAAGGGGCGAGCGAGGGGTGTGCGGAGGGGAAATGAAAAAAAATGGCCATTAGTTTGATGAACGGCCAGCGGGCTTTAGCCGGGGCGCTTCGCCATTGCGATTTGTCGATTTTTGCTGATGGAAAGAGGCGACTAGCAGCTCCCTCGGCATGCAAGACAAAGAATTTCCGCATAGCGCGCTCGGATTTATGTTCAGCTAGGGATGAGGGTGGAGGGAACGCGGTGAGAAAGGGACAGTACGCGGAAACGTTAAATCTAGCAGTGGCGCGCTTAGGCGCCAGAGTAAATTGATTGACTCGGCTTTGATCTGGGCCGCGCAGAGAGAGAGCGGATGACGAGCCAACTTGACGCCCCCCCCCCGCCTGCTCTGCGCGGATGCTCCCGGAATTAAGCCCGAGTTTCATATACACATTCGTTAAAGCTTTTTGTCAAATGACTCCTTTGTATTTTCTCTCTCCCTCTCGCTCTTTATTTATTTATTTATTTATTTTTCATCTATTGCATTTTGTTTTTACACGTCGAAATTTTTGTCTTTTTGCCATTTTTCAATATTCTACAGGTTCAGAACAATATCATTTTAAATCTTCCATGGAAACGATTGTAAAAAAAAAAACAATCGATTTATATAGTTCATTTTGTTTTTTTCCCATGTATTTTCATTTATTTCTATTTTAGTTCTCGTTGAAGTTGGCTAATTGTACGGTTGTAATTTTCTCTCGTGTTATTGTTATTTTAGTGTTATCGAGATACGTTTTTATAAACATTTTAACGTTCTGGTATTCGAAGCAATAAATTCGATAAACACACGACGTCGGACAATTATAGAGTTTGAAATAATAAATCGTAAAATCGAAAGGAAAACAATTATGTAACAACCTACTTTTCATAATACCTCCCCATAATAACTTTGAAACGTCAAAATACCTCGATCGAAAAAACGCCAATTAAAGCTACCAAAACACAAGCCTAATCCTCGAAAAAATGAATTATAAGATTAAATTTCAATATTATTCGGAAGGTATAAATCACAGGTCAGAAGCGAACGAGCTCGCAAATGAGATAACTTCGAAGAATCTCGAATCGTACGGGCGATTTTGAGATCACTATAATTACGATGATTCACGGCTATAAAATATCCATGGGCATGAATGAGGGGTAGGGGGATCGGGCTGCGTATTCGGTTTGTCCGGTGTGCCGTATATTTATCCGCGTTGGCCAAAACCGTGCGTCGGCTGGAAATAGGAGAAGCGAAATGTGTCCCATTTCACGATCCTCGTGTATATTTAGACGCGCAACGTGCCCGAATGCTTGACAAAATTTGGTTTCTCGAAATATTTCATAGGCACGCGTAAACACGGCCAAGCGGAGCAAGAAAGAGGAAAATATTGAGGAATGTTAAGAGGTCCGGTTGTTGCCGCGCGTAGAATCTTTTGTTGTACGCTGAGGCGCTCGTTTCTCTGGCCCTTGCCTCTCCTTCTCTTTCTCGACCGTATAATTGAGTGCTACAAGAGCGAGCATCAAAAAACGCCGCTGATTTATTAATATTGAAATTCGTGAAAATAAAACGAAGAGAAAGAAAGCAGCCTCTCGGGAATCGTAAAAATTTTGCGGCAAATCTGGGCCGCTTATATATTTTTCCCGGCTATTAGCGAGTATTAATAGAGACCGCGTGGCCTCGAGGGTAGAGGGGACTTCTATTTTCACGCTCGGAAGTTCCCGGCGTACTTTTTTTTTTGTTTACCCGTAACCAATTCAGTGTCATTGGCACACGCGACTCTCCGTTCTCTCTCTCTCCCCCCCCCCTTAGCATCTCGTGGTGTAGGAGTATCGCGATTGTTAAAATTAAAATCGACGAGTAGCGCGCGGCATTTTTCCACGAGCTATTTCGACGCGCAAATTAAATGGGCGCTCGTCTGACGAGCGAATAAAACATCGACGAAATCCAATCGAATAGAAATATGTATGAGGAGAGAAAGAGAGCAGAGAGTGAAAAACAAGGCTTTTACAATCGCCAATGCAAATATGCGGGATAGCGTTAAAAGTATAGTTAAAAAATAAAGCGACGGTTGGCGCATAAACGAAAGAGAGAGAGAGAGAGAGAGAGGTAAAGGCTGCCAAAATACTTTTGTCAAACAATTCGAAGCGTCTTGAAGCGGGGAAGGAGAGATCAATAAATTCCGGGGTTAACGAGCTAGCCCATCTACGCGGGCAAGCTGCCCTGTGTCTTCCTAAATCCGCCGCTTTTCCTGCCAATCCTCCCTCCTCCTCTTCTCTACGCTCTCTATTTCCCTCTCTCCATCTCACGGACATTCTTGTTTATGCATCGGCTCGCTGCCGTGTCGAACGAGCGTCGAAACACCCTACCCCTTCGTCTACGCGCGAGCTTTTTCGAGTAGGAGTAGGGGCGAAAAAGGATGGGGGGAGGTAGAAGAGAGGCCGTCGGTATGCGTTTTAAGTCGCCGGTGCGGACCCGGTCGAGAGGAGAGAGAGCCCTCGCGCTCGAAATACCCTCTCTCTGTGCTTTAATGCGCGCCGGCTTGTTTTGAAAATGGCAAGGCGCGCGCAAGCACGGGAGAGAGAGAGAGCTTTGATCAAAGCTCCGCGGCGAATCGGCCCCCTTTCTCCTTTGCACTTTTGTTCGGCCGACACGCTGCAATGATCACCGCGCCGGGAGATGAGGAGAGAGCCTTGTACGGAGCTGGATTTTAACGCAGAGCTTGTGCGCCCGGGCCTCCCGGCAACGAGAGCTACTTCTTCTTTCCGAGAAACTTCTCGCTGGTACGACGCGAGTTTTAATTGGTCCAACTGGTAATTTCGGAAGTTCAGGTATTGCAGCTGTTGGAGGAAAGAATAAGGTTTCCGGAGATTTTTTTTTTAATTTTTTGAGGCAATAGAGTTCGCGTTATTTTGAGTGTTCGAGGATGAAATCGTACGCGACACGTCATTAGCTTAGCTTCTTTTTTTCTGTATTGGTGAAGGCATTAAAATACAGATTAAAACGAATAAATCTTTTGTAATGAAAATTCCCGCTTTCATCTGACGTTTTATATTATGCGCCGAGCGACATGACGGCTACGCCTCTCTCGTATTAAATGCTTTACGACTATGAATAAAATGAACTCTCGGCCGAACGACTTTCTCTGCCACCGTCAAATTGCCGACGATAAATAGCAAAATTGTTGCGCGTGTTTGCAATCATTAAAAGATGATAAATATTGAAAAAATTTTATTTGCGCGTTATTATTGTTATTTCTTAGATTTGTTTTACATCGCAAATAACGTAAAACAACGTACGCGTTATATTGCTTAATTTTAATGGGTCACCTTTAAAAACATCTCGTTCGTTCGTTAATCAAAAGTCAATTAAACTCAATTTAACAATAAAACTCGTGAAAATAAAGCAAAATCGCACCAAGCACAGGAAAAGCATCGGAAAACAAAAATAAAAACGGGATAGAAGGCAAAAAATTGTAAAAAGCAAAAGTGGTATGAAAAAAAAAAGATTATTCCAGCGAATGAATGCAAATGGCGTCAAGTACCCGGGCTTCCAAGCACAAAGCACATAATCTCATGATTAATTATCCGAGTAAAGGCGTAAGAGAGAGGGAGAGGTAATGGAGGGACAGGATGAGGGGGGGTGGTCCCGTCGTTTTTTTTCCAACGTCTAAAGCTCCTTTATCACACCGGGAGGGCAGGCGTTAGGGCGTGCATAGTTGCGCGTTATCTCGATCCCCGGCATGCTGAGAGAAGGGAGAAGGACGAAGGCAGGGGACCGTGAGCTTTCTATATCCCGAGCTAGGGCTTTTCCGCGAGCATAATACAGATAAAGATACAGGGGCCGTAATAGACCGAGCGAGCAGAGATGGGGAGCTCTGGCCGGCCAGGAAAATCTTGCTAACTAGCCCCCGACAGTTTCCATGTTAATTTTATCGATGATTTTTCCGGGGCCCGCGCCCGTTCACCCTCGATCGTTTTATTGCCAACCCCTCCCCTACGGCGCAGCCATTAACCGAGCCTGCTGCATCCGAGGGGGAGGCTTAATGCCAATGAGTCCCGCTCGATTTTCCCCGCGTGACACTTGCGCCACGCGGAGCGCAATTAAGCCCGTAAGATGTCTCTCTCTCTTTCCTTCTCTGCCCCCGCCCCATTCGACTGCCATTGCAACAGATGCGCGCGCGCGCACACACACACACACACACACACACACACACACACACACACACACACTCATTTGCTGACTTTGCTCGAGTTCGCTGCCTATCTCGTGTATTACAGCCCTTCGCTGATCTCCTTCCGTACGAGGTTTGCTTTGCATTAAGAGGCTTTAACTGACCTCGTAAGAAAGTTGATTAAAAGCTTGTTTGGTTTATCAGCGAATTCATAAGATGCACAGACAAATATCTCATTGGCAGTCTTGGTTTATTTGCTTCGTTATTACCCGTTGGCTTCCGGCTTTTACGCAACGCAAACATCGCATGACGTTTCGAGGGGTTTGCACACGAAACTACAGTTCGATATTGCTCGAAAGAACTATATTTATTTACGACTACGTTTTATTAATGCAATTTGACAAAACTACAGTTTAACCTTTACTGCGTCACGTTAAAGATACGATAATACTTTTGCTTGTTTCAGCTGGGCTGTCGGTGTCGCACGTTCGCGCAGTTAAATAAGTGCATTACAGAGAGTCGAGAGAGAGAGAGAGAGAGAGAGAGAGAGAGAGAGAGAGATCAGCAGCGAGCTTTAGCGGCTCAGTCGTGAAATGTTTAAATTTTTTAAAAAAATCTCCTGTTATCTCGAATTCAATTAAAATCCGTCATAAATTCTTAATAACTGAATAAAACGTTTTAATTATGAAGCTCGTAATCTCCCTTTAAATTTCGTGAAAAACTCGCGATTACCTGCACCAATCCCAATATTTTTTCTGCCTTTAATCCTATCAAAAAAAAAGCGTAGCGTACACAACTGCTCGTTCTCTAATTGGTATTATTTCCTTATAAACAAACATTTCGTTAAATTCGTTTATATCAACCATTAAATTAGTCCAAAGAGATAGACAAGAATAGGGTAATTGCTTTGTCGGTAAGAGAATCCGCATAATTCGTAATCGAGCCAAAGCCTCTCGACCCAGGCGCCCCCCTCTCTCTCTCTCTAACTCGCGGAACAAAAGCGGTAAATTAATATCAAATCAAAGCGTAATCGTAATCTTCGCAAGAGAGCCAGCTAATCAGAGCCAATCTCCCCCCACCGCTGCCTAGCGATAAGCCCTGATTAACTTCGAATTCGGAGCGTATACAACCAAGCGGATTCTGATGCACTATTCCCCGAGTTATGCCGGAAAAATCAGACGGTTGCTTGCCAGGGCCGGTAGAAAACGCGTCGATAAAGCCGTAGGCGCGAGAGAGTAGGGAGCAGAGCGCGCGCGCGCGCGTATAGGCCGCCGAACGGCCGATCGGCAGTGCCGATATTGTCCCAAGACAATGGATATGCGTCCACAAATTGCATCGGGGCTCCGGCTTTGTTTACGCACGCATAATCGCAGGGGTCGACGGCGAGGGGCGGGGGGTGAGAGAGCCAGGCTAGCGCGCTTATCGCGATTAGCCGGCTCGGCGCGCCCGAGGCATGAGCTACGAGCGTCATTCGTTTCACGATCGACGAAGGGATTGCGTGCTGCGGCAAGAGACAGAGAGAGAGAGAGAGAGAGAGAGAGAGAGAGAGAGAGAGAGAGAGAGAGAGAGGCGGGGGTGCGAGTGAAGCTCCCGACGCGGTCATCATCGCGCGAGCAGTCTCGCCTCTCCAGCAACCCCTGTCTGACTTCTCTAATCTCCATTGCATTTGCCGGCTGCTACTGCAGCCCATTGTGCGTCCGAAGCCTCGATTACCCGCGCGATTTCAACTGGGGCAGACGCGCGGAAATTTGGAGGCGCACTCGAGAGGCTTTGCTTTCTCTCCCTCTCGCACTCGCTCTAAGCGCTGCTCGCCGCTCTTCTTCGAAGCTAATGCTGATTGCGGAATTGAAATGGAGATGACTACTACTCTCCGGCCACTCGGCTTGCCTCTTTCTCTGACCCCCCCCCCCTTACTCCGACCCCTGTAAACCTTCCTCCCTCTGACGTCCATTGTGGCCCTTTGTGGCTTACGAGCGCTGCTCTTTGGCGATTCTATTTACGGCTGATTCATTCTAATTGCCATTTGCGGCCAAACGCGTATGACTCTGCTGCTGCGCCGCTGCTGCTGAAAGCACCACGTCTTTTGGACGGATATGATTACCGCCAGGTGCTGAATGTTGTACGACCTCGAGATTTTCAGGGATTTTCCTTCATGATTGCCTTAATCGTAAGGTAACAGAATCGTAACGGAAGACAAATCGTTGATTTAAAGCGAACGAAAAAAAAATTGTAATCTTCTGATATGATCATCTCGCTCTTTAAATTTGAATAAGCGAATTAAAGGGAGCGAAATAACTTTGCTTTTATATCGACACGCGCAACCGGAAAAATGAAGCAGACGCTCCGATGAGTTTTTCATTTTCGAAGCATCGACGCGCTAAAGTTTGCACACGGCGCGAGTCTCTCGCAATCGGAGAAACTACGGTCTACAGAGCTGTAGTTTTCGAGCTTCCACGCGCGGAAGAAGGGGGGAAAAAGCGTATAGCGAGAGAGAGAGAGAGAGAGAGAGAGAGAGAGAGAGAGAGAGAGAGAGCAGCGATTTGCAAAGTTTCGACTTGTATGCGGTGTGGAGCTGTATACAAAGGCCCATTCGTCGGTCGAATGGCCGAGGCTGGATGGATTTAATGTGCGCGCGCGCGCGAGCCTTTATCCTTGGTCGAATCGACTTCGGCCCCGCTGTATGGAGGCCAAAGAGAGCGAGAAAGAGAGAGAAACCGAGCGGGGCTTCCGCATTTTCGTATAGTTTTGTTTCGGCCGACTTTGAAGAAAAACTGGCGTGGTGTTGAAAACGACCCTGTATATAGGTTATACGCGCCCTATCTGCTTGAGCATTTATCAGCCTGTCGCTCGCGGGTCAATAATAGTAACGCCGTGTGCATAGTGTTTGATAAAATTCAAAAATTTAAGTGACGGATTAAATAAATAGCGACAAATGCTCGCGAGAAAGAGTGTCAAAACAGCGGGTAAATTAATTTAGCGCTTGGCAACGAGAGCCAGTGCCTGATATATACATTTAGCTTTATTGCAGTTAATAAATCTTGGACGGCAAACAGCGGGAGAGAGAAAAAAATTCGGAGATGGTGGAGAAAGAGAGAAAGAGGTAAATGGAAAAGTAAATAAAAGAATATAAAAAGAAGTGCGAGAGATGGAGTAGTATGTAAGAAGGATCCAAGCGACAAATCGGAGATAAGCCTAAGCGTAATCTTAAATCTGATGGACTCTCGGAGTCTCTAGATTCCTTTCCGACCCAGACGGAGACTATTCGTGTGTGTGAAAGAGACAGAGAGATAGAGAGGAGAGTGGGGGGAGGATGAAGAGCTGGATACGCTTGATACCAGAACCCGCTGAATTTTCGCCTACAAGTGAGAGCCACGAAATTAACACGTTCCCAGAGAGCTCGTGGGCCACGAGCTGAATGGAAGGGAGGGAAAGAGGGAAATGCGAGCAGAAGAGACGCTTGAATCACATTTGCTTTCGAGTCTCGTGGAGAGTGACGCGGCAGCCGCTACTAATTGCGACGAGTGGGAGGAAGGACGCCCTCCCCCGCCCCCTCCCGGCCCAGCGTCCCCGCGCCTGCTAACGACAAGCTGTTGCGTTTTTAGAAAATTAATTGATTCAGGGCACGGAAGGGGGCGTTTTATCGCTCGGAGAGAAGCGACGAGGACGTTTATCCGAGAAGATGGTTATTTGGAAACTCGGCGCTGCAACGGCATCAGGCTGAATGCAGAATTTTGGTAAAGACTGAAGCGGCCTTTAATTGGCCGGCGAGAATCACATCAAGCCCAGGGGCTTGTTAACCACGAACACAACGGAGAGAAAATATACGAACGTTCGAGAAGTGTGGTTTTCCAAAGGAGATTTATTCGTTTAAGAGTTATATATATATATATATATATCGCAAAACTCTGTTGAAAATATATCCGTAATTACCAAGATGATACATATGCCTTTGGCTGATTTCGAAGCTGAAAAATTGGAGCGAGATTCAGCAGAAGCCATATTTTTCTTTTGCGATTTATCGAGTCGCGAAAATTATTCATGCCTCATCCATATTCAACCAATTTTTGAGGCAGACATCTCCTGTGCCGATAGTTAAATTAGCAAGCGAGTTGGCATGCCGAACTGCGGAATGAAATTTTTTTTTTTTTAAAGTTAGTGGGCGAAACGATACGATGGCAGAGGAGGATTTAAAGTCGTGCGCTCTGAAAAGTCCAAAACTGATTAGGTATTTACAGCTTGAAGTTGTGAAAGAGTTACTTTCGCGAATCCTATACATTTCTATCGTCAATCATAATTTTTGGACGTTCCAAATATTGTTTTGAATAAGATAAAAGTATAATTGTTTATCAAATAGATACTTAATAGCCGTTTACTTATCAAAATTAGTAACAACACAATTAAGTGTAATTTTTCGAAAATCAACCATTCCAATGCAATTAGCCTATTTTTTTTTCGATTCGCCCGTGACAAGAGGCGAACAGTAGGGCAGGAGGAACAGTAGCAGGGCATTATTACGTGGCATAAGCGAACGTAGCAAGACCCATAGAGTACAAAGGCCTATTGCGAATCGCGGCTGAATGACAAACGGACGAGGCGCGCGCAGTAGCGGCAAATTCGCGGCCCGTCATTACGCGGCTCAAAGTGCGATAGCAAGCCCCGCACCGCTGGCTCGGGGGCAAAGGCTTCCCACCCCTCCCCCCCTGTCCTCTAACCCGACCGCGATCTTTTGCCTTTTAGACCGTCCGGCTGTTAGCAGGCGTTAATGGCGAGCCGATTAAATTGCAGTGAATAATGTCAATCGGCGCCCGCGAATTTCAAGCGAACGCGGCGGTCTCCTCCACCTCCTACCCGTGACACATTTGGGTGTACATACTGTTCGGCGACATTGGCTGTTTACCCCAGCCTCGGCTTCGTGTAATGCGGGCTTAATTGGAGAGGTATTGTTTTGACGAACAATATTGCGCTTTACGGCGCAACAGCGGACGGTGGCCCGGGGGGGGGGGGAAGAACGGGGTGGGGGGGATTTAACCGTAACGCGGACGTTTGCATTTCGACGGGCTAAACTCTCAGTGCGCGTTTTGATCATGGCGTTATCCCGTGATTAATTTGTATCCGATTATTTGATCCGGTCATTTTACAAATATTATACATACGATTTTGACATATCTGCATTTGTGCGTCAATGATTCGTGGTAATAATTTTGTCTGTTTTTGGTGGAGGGAAATGTATAGTTGTTGGGGAAAAATGTTAGTTTATTGTATATGAAAACCAAAGCGTTTATTTTGCAACCACATTTACGCCACGTGTATATTATACATTTATTGTAAATGACAGTGAACAACCGAATTAAACGTGTAAAACGTCCGGCGTTTATAATTACAAATATACGCAGCGAAAATTATGCCACTGCCACTCCAGAGGCATTATCAGGCAGTGTAGAAGCCGGGGGTGGGGGGGCACTCTCTCGCTAAAGCATCTAAATATCCACGAACCGCAAGCCCCCTGCCCGCGCGTTTAATTTTACACTGGAGCCCAAATTTCCAAGATATTTTATAACATCCCAACCACGAGCTCAAAACACTCGTCTGAGAAGCTCGACGGCAAGTGTCAGCGCAAGCTGCAATTAAACAAAAGCCAGCCTCTGTTCCGATGAATTAATAAGCGCGCTCGTTATGATCATTTTGAGCGGCACGTCATTCTACTGCCACGAACACCTTCTCTATACCTATATGGGAGTAAACGTTACGCGTTGCTACTGCTGTGGCGTGCCGATAGCATTATTTTACGCTTTGAATGTTCGACGGTGCATTATACAAAAGAGTCGAGGGCGTTTTGGGGTACAAATCGAGCCGGTCGCGCGTCGAGATTTACGTCTCTCCTTTTCAGTTTCATTCTCTCTCTCTTGTATTTTGCGCAATTTTCCAGATGTACCGCGCGCCCTTTTTTGTGTCAGGCTCTCGGCAAAAGCTTTGGCCATGAACTGCCGGGGCGAAGTAGCAAGGAATGTTTCCGCTGTTTTTCTGGCTACTTCTTTTTTTTTGCAGAGCCCAAACTCCCGGCGAAAGAGGTAGTTGGACGCGTTTTTCAGAGGAATATTTTAACGAGCCGCCGGCGCCGCGGCTGTTTCGGCCTGCGGTGTAAGAGCGTAGCTAAACGCTCGGCGCAGCCGCTACGCGCGAGGGGGCGATCATTTAATGCGAAAACTACGCGCAGTCCCGCGTAATCATGTTGCGACTTGTTAGTGCGTTGCCGCGACTGCTGCTGCTGCTGCTGGTTTGTTTTAAAATGAATTTCTTCAATTTTTCCTTTTCTTTTTGAGCTTTCGCTTCAACATATTTCCTTTTTCATCTGCTCCTTTGTTATTTCGCGCTTGCCCTGTTTATTTGAGCTTTATTTGCTTTTGTTATTTGATACCCGCGGTATACTTTATTTCTATAATAACGAAATGCGCGAGCGATTAAAATACGGACGAAAGGAGAAAGGTTATATTTTTTTTATAATTAAATGAACGCCCTTTACATTTTGCATCAATTTTGTTTGTATCCGAGGGTTGATTGTTAAAAAGCAGTCAATGATTAAATTACTTCGCAATTTCATTATCGGTTTCAATGGCACGGCTGATTTTCTGAACTTTACTGTTGCTTTGTATAATGAACTACGCATTTGATAACATGATTGGAATTTCGGCAAGTAACTTTAGTGAAGCACTAGTAGGTTGGAAATTTGAGGCCATATCAAAATTTCAGTAATAAATTTCTACATCGTGTAAATTAACACTTAATAATCGTAATTAATGTAAATACAATAAAATATATAACTTTTTTTAAGTTGACAATTTTAATAACTTAAAACAAAGAGGAAACCAATTTTAGTAAATTAGCGTTTGTAAAAAACGCAGTATTTTCATTAATTATATTTTTATGCATTTCCAGTTAAGCTCAACGAACTGAATCGCTACTCTGCGCTGTATTCAATAAATTTAAATAATTTATCAAGCTAATTTGGCAATCGGCATGATTTTAATTATATTTCGTGCTTATTTACACTTTATTAATAACCAGTTTAATGTTAAATCGATCAATACCAATAATACTTTTCACATTCGTAATAATAATTGTTCTTTTAAATTTCATTTTAAAATCGACCAGAAATGGACCGGCGCAAAACAAATTCGCGTCATAGCCGCGTACGGTCGCGATTCTTAATTAAAATGCATTATTCAGGCCCGAGGCTCATTCGCTACAACAATGATTTTTCATCAACGACCAAGCCAACTCAACAGTCAAGTAGATTTGTGACAGAGAGAGAGAGAGAGAGAGAGAGAGAGAGAGAGAGAGAGAGAGAGAGAGAGAGGGAGAGGGAGCGGGAGGAATGTTGGTCCTCTCTCTCTCTCTCTCTCCTTCCTCATCCCCGTAGTATTACGCAATCGGCGATAATTCAATCAGCAGCGGTACGATAATTAACTCCCGGACTCACGCGTTAAAACGACTCTAATGGACGTGTGCGCTCAGGGCCACGAACTGGAAGGGCTACACTCCCCCCCCCCCCGACTTCAACCCACATCGATGGAAAATTAAGCGCGGACGCATTGTGGCGCGCTCTGTCCGGTTTCCCAACGCCCAATGAATACCCACCGATGATCGAGCATGCATAGGGTATTAATCGATCCAACCTCGGGAAACCGACTCGCCGGAGGCTTTTTACATCAGCTCGTCTCTCCAAGGATGGGGGGGGGGAGGGCAAGGGTGAAGCAGTACGTTCGTAATTACGTTACGCTTGTTTGCGTAAGAAATCTTTGCTGTTGATCAAACTTTTTTCCTGGATAAAAGCTCCGACTTGTAATCTATGAAAAAGCGTATCCGGTCAAAAACTTCATCGTACTTTGGCTATACGTTAAAGTGAAATTTTGAAAAGTCGCTTTTTGTATTACAACGCGCGTACTTTGATGGTCAACGTTAAAAATGGCCTTTCGAATATTCGATCACTAATATATATAGGGTCGATAATTATTGGTTTACATTATGTGTCGACGTCGATTATTAACGATTACATTCACTTGTAATTACATTTTCACGCAAGTTTGATAGATTCTGTTTTAAAATAGTTTGACGGAGCGCATTGTTCGTCTAAAATGAGAATTGGTTCAAACGTTAATGTATATCAAATTAACCTGACTTTCCGGAAGAAAGAAAAAGATTGTAATTTGCATGTTGCTATATTTACCGACCCGGTAAATTCGTTCCGAATAATTTTAAATTGACAACTTCAAAACGTGTCGATCATTCGCTGTTTGTACATCGTAAATTAAAGTCCTGCAGTTTAAGTATAATTAAATATTACCACAAGTCAACCTTTAACCCGATTTTATAAATATTTAAATCAATACCACGATAAGAACGTAGAAACACATTTTTTTCAAACATCCTCCTCCTCCTCCGGCTCATATAATATTACAATCTTCATGAAGCAGCGCATATAACTCGGAAATTTATGAAGAATGAAGGAGTCGACGAGCCTGCGCGTATTGACATAATGAGAAAGCTTTTCGCGTCTCCTTCTCTCATTCAGTACACTAGATTACTTTTCCCTTCAGCTAGCGAATCGCGAGGAGGTGATCTCGAATCCTCGTTTTTCGCTGAATAATAATAAAAGAAGAAGCAGAAAAAGTAGCCGGGGGCTCTCAAATATTGAGACTGGAACGCACTTGCAGCAACGAAGAAGAAAAAGATCAAAAGAGGGGGAGGAAGCGAGGGTAGTGGTATTGTCAGGTCCATATCGCATGTACGAGGGGCCGAAAAGGGCCAGAGTAACGCGCCGAGGCTATCGCGTAGATAGGGCGTCCCCCTCGGGGAGAGGGCCAGCAGCATCAGCGAGTACGGTGCATAGTGGCCACGTCGTGAGTTACGAGGCTCGGAGAAAACTCGGGATCCTATTAAAGTCATAAATTCCGAATTCAATAGTGGAGAAGAGCCGCTGCCGGGGGCGGGGAAGAGAACGTAGACGACGACGTCTTCAGCTCGTTCGCGAAACACGGGACAACTTCGTCGATATCTCAGCGGCGGGTATGGCTATACAGTACTGGTTGAGTTTGCACGTGGAAGGGCGTTTTTTTTCCACGGAGGTCGCGAAGACAAGCCCGTCATCAGTAGCGGGATGAGCCGGGCTCCGCCCAGGGCGCCTTCGCCACGCCGCACGGACAGATTTATCGCGGGGAGATCAAGCTTATGCGCGCCAAGCTGTGTGCCTCTCTTCGCGAAAACTTGCTCTCTCGTGCTCTTGCGACTCTCTCTCCCCCCCCTCTCTCTCTCTCTCTCTCCGCGGCGCTTAGCGCGCATAGCGCGCGCGGGAATGCGCGAGGAGAAATGCGAAGGGAGTTCGTTCTTGCGTGCGACTTTATTGCGAACTCAGCCGAATTAATTCGGCTCATATGTTGCAAGCCTCGAGTCGTTCTCCGCTTCTTCGGCTTCTCCTTCTTCTTCTGCTACTTGGCTTTTTGGAAAATAACTTTTTGAATTCTGAAAGTAAGAGAGAGAGAGAGAGATGAAAGGGACTGTTATGAACTGCAGTTTTATTTACGAGACGGTATGAGGCGCGGCTGGGTGTACGAGTGGAAGAAGAGGAAAAAAAAGGAGGAGAGGAAGAATCTCCGTTGTGCTGTTACCGGCTTCTTATGCCGTCCTAAGTAGAAAATAAGGCTTTCCACGGGAGAACCTAGACGTCCGCGACGTCGATGAAGTTGAAAAAGATTGCCAGAAGAACCGCTCGTAATTCAATCGTTTCCCAAAAGACTTTTTGAAATCGTCCCTAAGAGGAATTATGCGAATCTAGCGTGTATTACGCGCGACTACTTCGATATAAGGCACGAGAGAGAGAAAGAGAGAGAGAGAGAGAGATAGAGAAAAAGAAGGAGAGGCAAGGAGAGCTTCAAACGACATTTTGCGAGCGGCGACAGTGAAACCCAGGCAAAGAAGAGGAAATATCACTTTATGCAAAGCTCGAGAGAGTTTGCGCGCGCGATTTCTCGAGAGAAGGAGGGGGGCGGGGGAGGGGCGGTATATCTATTAAAATGAAATTTTGTCTGGCTGCACTTATAGACGCGAATCGCTCGCGACATATCTGTTCACGCTCGGCTGCTTTTCTCTGGCGCGCGCGGTATCGACGCGGAGAGACTTTGAGCCCTATGTGTGTGTGTGTAAAATAAGGAAGAAAAGCGCACCAGCTACTATTCCAACTGCGGAATTTTGTGTATCTCTCCGAATTTCCTTGGGAACGCGCCCTTATGCCATACTTTTCTTTGCCGATATACTTTGGATTTTCGCCCCCTTCACCCTTTTTTCCGCGTATACACAATGAAGAGGGGTGGCCGCGATCGAATTTTTCCATTTCGAATTTCCGAAAATATATACACATATCAAAGACAATTCGTTCGGGGAATTTTTGGGTGTGAAAAAAGGTCGAGGGCGTATTCAAAACGAAATTAACAGCGATAAATACGAGGTAGGCAAGATCGAGCGGTAGTGGTAGTAGCTGCGGCGTTAGAACGGATAGAAAATACCAGCTGAGCTATCAATAGCAGTTATCGTTCGGGAGACTATTATCCAGGTGCGCGGGCGCATTAGGTACATTGCCTTCCGCTCGAGCGGCCCCTTGATAAATCTAAGCCAGCTATCTCTCTCTCTCTTCCCCCATCCCAGCTCGCTCGTCGGCTCCTCGTTCCACTTATTTATCTCCGGCGCGCAGATGAGCCCAGGTCGGCCAAGACAAAACGCTTGCAGCAAAACGAGCTTTCTCCTCTTCTCGTCACTTTCAACGACTTCAAAGCCCCTCCGCGAGATCTTTTCAACTGCTACTGTTACAGTCACGGCTGCAGTCGTATAAGAAACACCGAGCTAGCTCAAGGGTTATATGCTGCAAGGGCCAGACGAGAAGGACTTTTCCAAATGTAATATCGCGAAAAAATTATGCGCAAACGCGAAGCTACTCGCGATATAAAACTGCAGTTGAGAGCAAATGGCACGTGCGCGCGATGCGCTCCTTTTTGTTCTCCTCTTCTCGCTCGCGTCTCTTGTATATATTACATCAGACGGCTTAATTTTATTCTTTCGCAGTCGAGCCTTAAACTTTCAAATATTTACAGAATCTACGAGAGAGCTCGGTCATTTTAATAATTCCAATATGCCTTTTCTTCGAGTTTCGTGTACGAACGAAAAAAAGTGAATTTTGACAAAAGAAAATGTTATAGCAGACTTGTATGTTCAGAATGAAATTTTTTTATAAACTGTTATGGAAGCCTTCGTCGAGTAAGCAAGTAGACGTTGGAAACTAAATACTCTTAATTGAATTGCTGAAACTCGCGTCTTGCGACTTACATAACAATATTAACTGGAGGGCCAATTACAATTCTCTTAGCTGATAGCAACTGAGCACGCCTGCGTCAAGTACAATGCACGTGTAAACAAACAGATCGTAAGTTTACGGATGTCAAGAATATTGGGCTACTTCCCGAGGGAAGGGAATTCCGGCAAATTATGCGAATTGTCAATGTTATCTCGGTACGAAAAAATAAAAATGAAGCGATAAATCTTGAAATTTTGAGAAAATATTTTTGCTCGGCACCGATAACTCGATCTATCGTTTTTAAATGGAAAAGCTTTATTCCGTTTTTTGAAATGTTTCAGGAATAATTTATGAGCTTCAAAAAGTAGCAAAACGTTTAAAAATTGCGATAGTATATGAAACGAAGTGTTCTTCAATTTATCAAAATTTATTTTAACAAGTACAATGTATTTTCGACATAAAATGTTATTATTTAAAAAACTTAGAAAATGTGCGTTTTAAGTTAATTAAAAGAAAGCTTTCGCAATAGTCGAAAAAAAATCAACACACTTTCTTAAATTGAAACGTTAGTATTTACTTTAAACTTTCTTAATTCTGAAATACAGAAAAAAAGAAGTTAAACCTTTTTGTTTGAGGAGGAAAACTCGCAGCACATAGAATAAACTAAATTAAAACAACTATTGAAAAAATTTTAGTCAATTTCAACTGCTATTCGATATCGAACCAAACTAATCGAAAACTTATTTATACAGTGGCGCAATTAAAAGTTGTGTTTATTCAAAATAATACTCGTTCTCGTACGATCAATAAGTAAAAAGTAGAATAAAAAAAACTTTGATGAAAAGCAATAAAAAAAAAAAATGAATACCCACCACTATCTAATGCATAAGAAATTTTTCATCAAAAAGTGAATGGGTTCTGTCGTCTAGTTTTTAGACGGACCCTACGTTTATAAAATGTACAGCCTTACGCTTTTTCTCCTTTACGCCCAGGCATTCATCTTGTAACAAAACACACGCGCGCGACTCATCACTTTGGCCATAAATTTTAATCCTGACACTTTTTTAATTATTTCATTACAAGCAAGTTTTCCGTAATTAACAATTAAACATTTAGATACAACCAACAATAAAAAATCGCAATGTTAACCCCTTTAGCCAGGACAAATAATTAACTATCAAGTTATCACGCATGAATTATCGCTCCTCCTAACATCATACGAAAAGTAGTTCATGTGCTTCTCTCTCTCTCTTCCTCACACACGCGCTCATACACTCTCACCCTGGGATGCTCTGCGGTATTGTACGTTCAAGCACGGAAATTATGTATTACGTATACGATGAGAGAAGCCCGGTGCTCTGCTCTTCATCATCCTCTGCTTTCCGATGCCGGGGTAGAATAAAAATTTTCCCTCAAAGCAAAAGCCGTGAGTAAACTATATTCTTAATCATGCAAATACAGCAACAAAAAATTATATATCCCGCAGACGCGAAAGCGAGAGAGAGAAAAAATTCAGCTCTGATTATTTTTTTTTTTTTTTTTTTTTTTTTTTTTTTTTTTTTTTTTTTTTTTTTTTTTTTTTTTTTTTTTTTTTTTTTTTTATTTTTTTTTTTTTATTTATAATTTTTTTTTTTTTTTTTTTTTTTTTTTTTTTTTTTTTT